>NQII01003812.1:191095-239121 GCA_002778355.1 Clitarchus hookeri | reverse complement strand
GATATATGAGGTTTTCAGTGGTCTCCAAAAACAGACTTTAAAAAGTGTTGTGCAGAATGGTAATTGAGTGGCTGGAGTATCCTCTAGAACAGAGTTTAGAAGTTTGCACGGCTCATCAGAAACAAGTGTTGGCCAGTGTTTTGGTGGGGATGCATGAAAGGAAGTGGTGGTCAGATGCAGTGGAAGATGGAGGTAGCCTCCCAGGCTACTGAATTTGTAGAAGGGCACTTGTGGAGCAAACTGTACATAAAGTATAATATATTTTAAAGTTTTAACGGTAATTTAAAGCAGAAGTTTAGTGTCATACTTTGTTTAAAGGAAGGAAATTAATCTAGAGATTAACCCTAAATATTGTTAGAATGGGTGAATGTAGTGTATAGAGATTGGAGAGACATATAAGCGAGAAGGTTGGCAAGACAGTATGGACCAAGGTTGGTGTAAGGTATGGAACTTAACAACCTTGAAAGTGACAAGGGAGTTTATTAGTAGAGATTCTGTTTAAANTGTTTAATATACTGAATTAAGTAACATGAATAAAAATATAATTACACTCAAACTTAGCTTACATGAATTTCAATACTATTTCAAACAAAACTTAAAGCACTAGACATCTGTAAAATATGTTATGATAAAAAGAAACTTGAACAATTTTTAAGGTTCCTCCAATGTATTCAATTCCGTAATACCTTGCACAGCGCTGTTTACAAGCTTAAAGATTCTGAAAAATGAGTCAGAAATGTTGAGTGGCAATATGAGAAAACATTGATTTTGTAGTCAGGCAATTAATAAGAGATGACTACCATAACACTTTATATCATCAAATGCACTGCACAAGTTATTTATAACCACAACTCATCACATTCTTATGAGCTTTACTGAAGGTTTACCTGTAGATCACACCATGTCTGTGCAGGAACTGCAAAGCAAGAGTTACCTCTGCAGCATAGAATCGCGCCCTTGGTTCATCAAACTTTCGAGCTCTCTGTATTTGGAACATGAGGTCACCACCATTCACATATTCCATTACAAAGAATAGGCGATCCTGTAAAACACATGGAACCTTTATAATGTACTGTTTATACTTAACCAAGGTTTTCATAACTTTCAATTTTAGCAAAGTAGTAGAAACAAGTAGATATATATTAAATATTTGAATAATTATTCTTGATTAAGTTCAGGTTTATCAATTTTTTAATAACTATTGTAAACTTTATGTACATAAAATATTTCAATGCTGTAACTGAAGAATTCTTATATTTTTCAGGGAACAAACTACTCGAATGATACCAACATTTGCCAGACATACTGCCAATGAGCTAAAATAATAGAAGTAAGCCCTGCTATAAAGTGTTCCTGTAAATCCTCGCATGTCTCATTGACCAGGAGAAAGCTCATTGTTTATGTGCCTCCATGCAGTGCCCAGTCTCATGCCAAGAGTACAGACGAGAGTGCTTCATTGGTGAACAGCTTCCCCTCGACAGTCACCATAAAAAGCAGGCTCGTACTGCCCACTTGTTTGCTGTGCACAGTTGTAGTCTGGGGATTGTAAAGCGATGATCGAGCGTTACGCCCTTTGGATCATTTGTGAACATCTTTACTCATCATCGACGGTGCTGCCTGTATTAATTTTGTGCTGCGGTGGACTATGTTGGACAAGAGGTGGCGCATCAAGTTTATATTTGGGTTCGTCGATGGGCTCTACTGTGGCTGAGACTGTCGTCTGTTTCATCGTGGTGCTAGTGTCGCCGTATTCTATGTAATTGTGGACGGGATGGAGGTGTTGCCCTAGTTTTGTAGACGATGGAAAAAAGGGTTTTTCGTTTTCATCCTTAGACTGGCTCACTCGATCATGGAGCTCTGCTGAGCAGTTACCGTTCGGGGACAAAGGTATGCTCCATTGTATTTTTTGAAATATTAAAACACTTTGGGCAATTACAGTTTGTTGAGTCATATTGCTGTTTGCCTTTGACATGAATCGGCTCTATGATTGCATCGCAGAAGTAGTTGGTGTAGTTTGCAGTAGGCTTGAACTGCAGTTAACTTAATTTACCCTATCCTGTGGGTAGTGAGCTAGGTTGTTGAACACAATGCATACGCCGGTGAATGCAATGAAGTTAAAGTAAAGTTCCTTAAAGTGGTACCTGTTACGCATATGGAAGCCTTTGCTCACGATTATTGGCGTTTACATTTCATGCCATCTCATTTCGTTCATTTTAATTTGTAAGAGTCTGTGTATATACCAGTTCCAAAATAACGTGATATTTGCCTGAGCTACACGGATACTTTTTTTGTAAAGGTGTGAAACTCTTTCCAAATATAATATCAGTCAATGCCCATAATTAACTTAGGTTGGCTACGATAGTACAGTCAAGGGTTCGCAACCATGACTGTGCCTCTCTCCACATTCATGTCTACTGAATCAAAGTTCCAATTGACCCCGAGGTTGAACTAGCGTTCCCAAGATAAAAGCATGCCTCCAGAAATGTGAATCTCTGTCCCTTCTTGACCTAATCAAACATCTATTCTTGCAAACGGACATGAGTCAAAAAGTGCTGGGAGCCATCTTGTTCCAGCTAAGGGACAAGGAGGAAAAGAAATGAGTGGATTACGGAAGCGCAAAAATTGGCCCCGTAGAACGTCGCTATGAAATAAATGAGCGAGAATGTCAGGCCATCATTTGGGCACTCAAACAATACCAGTCTTATCTAGAATATTGAAGATTCACCTTACAAACACATAATCATAGTCTAGTGTGGTTGCACGAGATGTGCAAAGCAAGAAGTAAACCCACGAGGTGGTTGATGCTAACGAAAATATTGGATTTTACAATGCAACATGTACCAGGAGAGGTTAGCGGTACCTGTGTGACATGCGCATACAAGTGTTTGCAGTGGTCTTGTCTGTTGCCGGTTCAACTATGTGGACGTCATCGAGGCAGGGTGGTGCATTGGTTGTGCAGAACTGTGGTTGGTGTAAGGGTGGCAGCATTGTTTACCACTCGCCTGTATCCAGTGAGGACACGTTGATCATAAAAGGCGATCACAAAAGAGCGTCCATGAGTTTGTTTTTGATGCCTAAAAAAGGTGAAAGCCACTATGTATTTAACACATTATAATATTACTCTTAAAATTTTGGCTGTAACGCAGTATTTGTAAGCACAGCAAATAGCCTACATCTCATTGCTACGCGATACTTGTATATTTGTACCATGTGGAGCTAGGTCATTGTTGCAAAGGGTAGGGGATGTATTTTCACATTACACAATTTTTTAGAACAATAGGCCTACAGAACTTCAGCCCCATGATTCGTCTATATGTTAACTTCTGTTGCACAGTTTAGTTTAAGTTACATTAAGCTATCTTAGGTTACATTAGGCTGGGCTAAGTTATGTTAGGTTAGTACCTATTCAATAAATAACAAATACTTTTTGTTTTGCAGCAGTAAACATTTGGTAGTCCAAGCACAACAAACTATACACTTCTTACCATGCTTCATTTTTCTTGTACCGATCCTTATAAATGTCAATGAAAAAATCCCACAAAACATCTCGTGTCTGAACTTTATTAATTAAATGTTTTACTTCTATTTCAAAATTATTGTCCTAATTGTTTCTGTCTTCTGTAGATGCAAAACTAGATTCATCAGACATTTTCCCGCCAACGATTCCAAGTCTGTCATTAAATAATTCCAACACCACACTGACCGCNAACTAGATTCATCAGACATTTTCCCGCCAACGATTCCAAGTCTGTCATTAAATAATTCCAACACCACACTGACCGCGCAATTTATTCCCACCCATCTGAAAACTTCCATATGACTCATTATATTTCAAGGACATGAACGGGTATTTAACCATGTGGTTCTTTGAGGTACAGGAGAGTTATCTTGACCAACCGCGTGGGCAATTTAACCACGGGATTGAGAACCGCCCTGTCTGAANAACTAGATTCATCAGACATTTTCCCGCCAACGATTCCAAGTCTGTCATTAAATAATTCCAACACCACACTGACCGCACAATTTATTCCCACCTATCTGAAAACTTCCATATGACTCATTATATTTCAAGGACATGAACGGGTATTTAACCATGTGGTTCCTTGAGGTACAGGAGAGTTATCTTGACCAACCGCGTGGGCAATTTAACCACGGGATTGAGAACCGCCCTGTCTGAAAGTGGTTATTTTAAACAATGCACCTCAGCAGTTTGTGACCACATGAGCACTAAACTGTGCAAGTAAAAATTTGTTATGTGAAATGAATGGGCCTTAAGAGTTAAAATGTAGGTAAATCTTTACATAATACCTGTTCACCATTCAACTCACATTAACTAAATGCCTTGGCAATAAGGAATACAGAGGATGTCATGTTTCAATTAAAGAATAAAATTTTTGTTTTCATAGCCTTTGGTGGTGCATTCAACAGTGTATTTATGCCTTCTCATTTTGTTAATGTGGTCCTACAGCTACACATACAGACTTTTCACAGTATAAATTTATGTTAATTTTTCTAAAATAATTACTTAACTGAATTTTTATTTTTACCTATAAACTTTTGTGATCACATCTCACATCTTAAGGACACTATGCATACAACAGTGGTTAGTGAAAGGTTGCAAGGTTGCTGGTGGCTGCTTAACACTGATGCTGACAACTAACATGCTGTTCTAAAGCTAACGTCATATCATAAGCGAAATGGGTGCCTTACTGCTGCTTCCAGATGCCACAGTTTTGACTATGTTGTTTAGTCATACAGAATAAATCAAGAGCACACAAGAGTTGACACTTTTAATAGTTTGGCACGTGGCACATATAGTAAGTAGAGAACGTCGCTGTCACAATCCCCCTCCCCCGCCATATTATCCTCCCCACGAGCGCCTACAAGTTGATACGCATCGCGGGACGCGTGGACCGCTAGGACAGGTCAACCCAGAGGACGGATACTCAGTTACATGTGTCGCTGCAGCAAGGGACCTCCTCCCACACCCCCTAGCAAGCCCCGTGAAATTTGTACAAGCTGAGAAATTACGAGATAGTAGGGCAATTTCCGCCTGACGTCAAAAACACGCGCTGAAGGAACACGCACCGAGAATAAGCTGACAGCGTATGGCAGGGGCAACTGGCCCACACCATCCCCTTCCCCCAACCTTCAAGAACCATGGCGCGTGTATGAAGTATGCTTTGTACTGCGCCCTCCTCCCACCTCCCTCCCCCAACAAGGGAGACACGTGTAGGAACTNATCTGACAGCGTATGGCAGGGGCAACTGGCCCACACCATCCCCTTCCCCCAACCTTCAAGAACCATGGCGCGTGTATGAAGTATGCTTTGTACTGCGCCCTCCTCCCACCTCCCTCCCCCAACAAGGGAGACACGTGTAGGAACTTAGGGAGAGAGTCAAGAGAGGATATAAGCCGTTTNTCCCACCTCCCTCCCCCAACAAGGGAGACACGTGTAGGAACTTAGGGAGAGAGTCAAGAGAGGATATAAGCCGTTTTTTGAGACAAGGAAGGGTCAGTCATATCAGGGCAGTCGGAGGCTGCGATACTCCGTGCCGGGAGAATCAGTTACGTCGACCGGTCAGACAGAATCGCGAGCCGAGAGAGGACGTGAGTGCAGCCATTACCGAGGCTGGGGAGATCGGACCCCCGGCCGCATCAGTTCGCAGAGACAGTCAGAGCGATGAGCGGCAGGTGGCGCAGCGTTCGGTACTGCCACACCGGGATGCGCAGGTACTCAGGAGAATCACAACATTAAGGAGTCAGTCGTATATCCGCGCCGAGTGATTCGGTCAGCCGACGGCGGGGTTCGGGCCCCGCATAATTAGTTAAACAGTTACCAGAGTTACGTCGGACGAGTAGTTTCACTACACCGGGATGCAAGTAATCAGTCAGTCAGTCACCAGTCAGTCAGTTACAATTATGCACCGAGAAGGTGAAGTCGAGTGGTGCGCTTCAACAAGAAGCACCATGTTGAGCGAGTGGGAGTAGTCCAGTGCAACCCCGTGCCGAGAGCCGGGATGGGGGGCCCGCCAAGGGTCACCTCGCCGGTACGTGGTAGGGAAGTAACGAGTCAGTACAACCCTTCGCCGCGAACGGGAGCAAGTGGTGAGCTTCAACGAGGAGCACCATGTCGAGAGGAAGCCAGCTGCGTGCAACAAGCCAACCACAGTCAGTCAGAGGACCTGTAACAGGGGCCATCCAACTNTGTCGAGAGGAAGCCAGCTGCGTGCAACAAGCCAACCACAGTCAGTCAGAGGACCTGTAACAGGGGCCATCCAACTAACCAGATCTCATCTACTGCTGGAACCACTACCCCGCAACAAGCACAGATAATTAACAACGTCGTCACTCAGGGACGTGTCCTGTCACCTAATGCCCCCACAGCGTCAGAAACGTAGCCAGAACACTGTAATCAGCCCTTCAGGCCAAGAACTAATTCCCGGGCAAATAAACAGGTTAAAACCAAGACGTAATGAAGCATTTGTAGCTGATATCTCTACTGCAAAGGTTGGTGCCCTAAAATTTATTTCAACCTAGTATTACTTTTGTGCAGAAATATTAATAAATAAAACTACTAAGGGCCATTAAAAATAATCTCTTACCTCAGCCTGTTGATTAAACAATCTTTACCAATNTTAATAAATAAAACTACTAAGGGCCATTAAAAATAATCTCTTACCTCAGCCTGTTGATTAAACAATCTTTACCAATTGATACAAAAAGAGAGATTATGAATAGTGGTGTGCCTTTACACACAGCACTCCCTCTACCAGTGGGTACCATCTTCAAACAGTTTTGCTTTCTCAATTCTTGGCCCTGCTCATGCTAAAGGTTGCAACACAAAGTCTGTCAATTTATGCCAGTGTTGTAGGCAAGGAAACATGGAACAGCAGAGTTGCTCACCTTGGTCTGGAAGCATGAGTGTAGCGCAGTGAGGAATGGGTGCTTGGCTGCCAGCGCCAGGATCCTCTTCTCTGTCATGGTGCAATCAACATCATCATCCTGGATGATGACGTCTTTCTTGAGAACCTTCACTGCGTACACCTCGTCCGTGCCCTTCTTCTCGCCCAGCATCACCTTGCCGAAGCTGCCCTTGCCCAGTACTTTGATGAAGTGGAAGTCGTCGAGGGCAACCCTACGCTCGTGCCGCTCTAAAGAACTCACTATCTGCTCTCCTTCAGACGCTTGCTCTGCAAGCAATGTCAAGCACAATCTCTACTTCATGGTACCAGCATCAGCAATGGGATTGACAGGCACTGCAGTTTCAAAACTTACTGGCAAAAGCAAACACTGTGACCAAAGAAAACTTGGGCTGGACTCTTGTTACTTTTGACATAATGCAGCTCTACTTTTTATACCTTTCTTCTCATTGAATTTTATCATCACTTCATTAATGTTTACAAGGCTTTGAAAATAATTACAAATAAAACACGGAACATAAAAATAAATAATCCAACACTTCAAAATCGGAAGTTAAAACCGTAATACCCGTAAGCTGATTAAGGTATGAATGTTTATTTTCTACTATATCTATATTATTATGATGTAAACAAGTAATTCTTCAGTGAGGAGCATTGCTACAAAGAATAACAAAAACTAAAACCATAAAACAAATCCATGTTTCAGGAAGTTTGTTATAACAATTAGAAATACTTCCAAGTAGTACCATATTAAAATATAATCACACTCCGTTCTGNTTTCAGGAAGTTTGTTATAACAATTAGAAATACTTCCAAGTAGTACCATATTAAAATATAATCACACTCCGTTCTGTTCTTAATGTAAATTTCCTTCACGTCACACCGTTGTTACTGGTGGATGTAATTTTTTACAAATGAAGCAAATGAAGATCATATTTTACTTGCGATAAGACATTACATTTTGATGAAAAACCACATTGCCTTGACCAGCCATCCTGAGTTATGACTTATTATGACACTGCANCAAGACATTACATTTTGATGAAAAACCACATTGCCTTGACCAGCCATCCTGAGTTATGACTTATTATGACACTGCAGTAGGAAGCTGAACGTCCATCCTGATATATGTTATAACTTATTATTATGCTGCAGTATGATGCTAAATGTAATTCATACTGCAGGTGTCTTATGAAATTTGTGTCTAAACAATGTGGGTAAATTCCTTACCTGACAATAAAAGATTATCATTGAAGTGGAGTATTAATTTCTGTTTTCAACATTAGACACATCCAAATAATATTATATTTTCGTTGTGTTATAAACTTATGACACTCCAAGCTCAAGGTTTTTGCAGAAGCTCCTTCATATCACCTAGGATATAAAACAATTATTATTTTTTATGCTTAATATTAGTGGTAGTGTATGTGTTGAATGCACGTATAAGCAACATATTACAGTGTATACACTGAGGCGACAAAAGTTATGGGATACCTCCTAATATCGTGTCGGACCTCCTTTTGCCCGACGAAGTGCAGCAACTCGACGTGGCATGGACTCAACAAGTCGTTGGAAGTCCCCGGCAGAAATATTGAGCCATGCTGCCTCTATAGACGTCCATAATTGCGAAAGTGATGGCGGTGCAGGAGTTTGTGCATGAACTGACTTCTCGATTATGTCCTATAAATGTTCAATGGGATTCATATCAGGCGATCTTGGTAGCAAAATCATTCGCTGGAATTGACTAGAATGTTCTTCAAACCAATCGCGAACAGTTGTGGCCCGGTGACATGGCGCATTGTCATCCATAAAATTCCAACGTTGTTTGGGTATATGAAGTCCATGAATGGCTGCAAGTGGTCTCCAAGTAGCTGAACATAACCCTTTCCAGTCAATAACCAGTTCAGTTGGTCCAGAGGACCCAGCCCATTCCATGTAAAAACAGCCCACGCCATTATGGAGCCACCACAAGCTTGCACAGTTCCTTGTTGACAACTTGGGTCCATGTATTCGTGGGGTCTGTGCCACACTCTAACCCTACCATCAGCTCTTACAAACTGAAATCGGGACTCATCTGACCAAGCCACGATTTTCCAGTNTAACCCTACCATCAGCTCTTACAAACTGAAATCGGGACTCATCTGACCAAGCCACGATTTTCCAGTCATCTAGGGTCCAACTGATATGGTCACGAGCCCAGGAGAGGCGCTGCAGGCGATGTTGTGCTGTTAGTAAAGCCACTAGTGTCAGTCTTCTGCTGGCATAGCCCAGTACAGCCAAAGTTCGCCGCACTGTCCTAACGGACACGTCCGTCGTACGTCGCACATTGATTCCTGTGGTTATTTCAGGCAGTGTTGCTTGTCTGTTAACACTGACCATTCTGCGCACACGTCGTTGGTCTCGGTCATTAAGTGCAGGCGGTCGACCACTGCGTTGTCCATGGTGGGAGGTTATGCCTGAAATGAGGTATTCTCAGCACAATCTTGACACTGTGGATCTCGGAATGTTGAATTTCCTAACCATTTCCAAAATGGATTGTCCCATGCGTCTAGCTCCAACTACCATTCCGCGTTCAAAGTCTGTTAATTCCAGTCGTGCTGCCATAATCACATCAGAAACCTTTTCACATGAATCACTTGACTTCAAATGAAAGCCCAACCAATGCACTGCCCATTTATACATTTTGTATGCGATACTACTACCATCTGTATATTTGCATATTGCTATCCCATGACTTTTGTCACCTCAGTGTATATTAAGCATATAGAGGTGTATACACACACACATATGTACATGTACACAATAACAATTTTGCCTAAATATTTACCATGTATTGCATACAAATGTTGCAAAGATTTCAAAAATAAAAAAAAAAGTTATTAAACAATTTTTATGGGAACTTAAGCAGTAATAAATTGACAACTTAATTAATAAGACTATTGTAGCAACAACACACTAACTGTGGTGATCAGCGATTTCATACACGACAATGAGTGCATGACTAACTTGGTAATTTATTTCCGTGCAAAATATTTTTTATTGTTATCTAATGTTTTGCTTGTACATCTGTATACCTATTCTCGCCAGTGTTAAATTTAAATTTTATATAATTTTACAGCTACCAGCTTAGTGAGATTTTGTAACCTTAATCAGCCAATAATAATTCTTGAATAATAGTAGAAATGTGATTAAACCTTTGGGTTGGAAGAAAATTGGAGAATTTGGAAATGTTATGGCATCAAGCCACACACCAGTAAAACATTTTGTTTTTGTTTTGGTCGCCCAGTAAAAATTATTTTGGGGCTCCTCTCCAATTAAAGAAATTAATACTTTTTTAGTGATAAATAAATAATTTTATTTTGTTATACTTTAAGGTAATATATGTTTTGACTAAATCTTTATTGAAAATAATTATTCCACTTAGGAAGAGTCTTTCTATAAAATCAATGAATAGAACTACTTTTCTTTGAGAAACTAAAAATATTGCACAAAGCGTATTGTAACACAAATAGAAGAAGCACATAGGTCTGGCAAGCTTGATGCTAGGTAGTAATGTTCAAGACCTAATAGATCAGTCAATATTTTATTATCAAATTTATTCTTGGAGCTATTTTAAAGCTATTTATATGAACGTTTATAACATCAACAATGTAGTCTTCAAATTTCTTAACTAACAAGGATGATTTTTCAACTACGTTAAGCACTGAAAATAGTCTTTTATTAGTTTCATACTTTATAATCAATTGATTATTTGTCTAATAGCAGCATCGAATGTAGAACTGAATTTCGAAATGTTTCTTTGGGTCTGTCACACAACCGTTGATCTTGTGTCAAACCAAATTTTTTTAAATTCTTTTATTTTGAAATTGGCATTTGATTCACAACGTACTTGAAAAAGCAATGGCAGACAATTCAATACCACTGAAGTTACATTACTTTGAGCACCATATAATTTTTGAGTTGTATTTTCAAAAATATATGAATCTGTGGAAAGATTAAAATCTTTTGTATGAAAAGTTTTGCCGTGGGTACCTCCATGAGACAGATACATAGGCAGATGCTTCAGCATCCTGTAAGCCTGGGTGCGGAAAGAACAGTTTCATGATGCANGCCATGAGACAGATACATAGGCAGATGCTTCAGCATCCTGTAAGCCTGGGTGCGGAAAGAACAGTTTCATGATGCACTGTTTTGGCACCAAGTGAAATGTGTTCCCCAACTAGATAGTTTCCAGAATAAAAAAAATTGAAACACACCACTTCGTCATGTTCTCCACTGGTTTCTGCATACTGCAACATTGGGTTTTCTTATAGCCCTATGCTAGAATAACTGGATGCAAAAATGCCAGAAGAAACAATTTTCTCAACTCCAGTTACTGTTTCTAATTACCATGCACAATGCTTCCCAGAACAAGGCTTTTCTAATCCTATCATAAGCATCTTAAAATGAGGCACGCCTAGCTGTAGTGGAGACCTCACTTTATTTTCAGCATATCACCTCTCGCCAAGCACAAGCTCAACACAACAAACTGAAGAATATGCATGTCAGGAGTGAAATGAAACAACCCCTCTGCATTCCACCATGCATTCTTTCTCTAGGTGCAGTGACACTGGATGATGGCGGAGGGATACTTAAGGCCTACAGATGTGACATTTCTACCAACGCTCTGCTGCATCATGCTATTGTGCTGAACTCCTCCTCTTTCGCAAGCACTAGTCACCCAGTGACATTACATACATGCTGGAACAAACCACCAACCATGTCGCAAGCACACTCACTTGACCATCTAGGCCTGATGAGCCGAAAGGAAGGGATGGGTGGTGATAATATATCGATACTTTGGGCTAAGACCATCATGCAGCAATACACAGTTCTTAAAGACATGAACTGTCTTTCTCTGAACAACCATCTTAATCATGATGTCCAAATCTACCAAGTCACAGCCCAAGAGAGATAACTGTTGGGCACAACAAAAGCAAGAATACTACACAACTTGAAATTTGGATCAGATTAGAAAGTAATTTGAATGGTGACATACTGAATGAGAATTTCACTTCAAATTAATAACAGAGACACGATACATTACCTTATGGCTAATTATATGCTACTACCTAAACATGTAGATGTTAATGTGGGGCTATACAATGGAGATTGCAAAATGCTAAATTTGCAAACAAACAACACTGGAGGTCGAGTGAAGAAAGAAACCCTGCACTCATCCACCTACCCAACAGCCAGAGTAGGAGGTGCCCCATGCATGTGCAGGAGCAAGAACAAAGAGGAAAGGTAACAGAGAAACCCTGCCATGTTGGATATAAGAATTCACTAAGGGGGAGAAAGGGATGTTGTTAAGGTGATGAATTCACTGCTACCTTTGGCAAAATGGTCCTATCCTGGTGTACAACAATAACAGTAAAGTGTGTCAATGCACTCCTACAGGCACCTTTTAGTACCGCTTTCTCTCTTTCCTCAGCCACTAAAACAAAGCCATGTTTCAACTCTTTGACTTGTTCCTCTTGTTGTGAGCTGGTGGTGCAGGAATAAGAATTGATGCCTTAGCTTGCTTTCTCATGGATTCCGGCACCTAACCACACTCCTGGCCATAACTGTGAGCCAGGTGTTGCTAATAACAGGACGCTGTGCTATGATGCAGGATGTACAGCTTGACTGAGGTAGGTGAGCCTATCCATATGCAACTTCATGATGAAGGGCAGGAAAAGTTGGGGATACTCCATACTCCCAGAATGGGCTATGAGCAATCTTGTGTTTTCCTCGTGTCCTCACCCATTTGTTCCCACCCATAGGCTAGGTATGTAAATGAGGAATTATGAGGTACCTGTC
Organism: Clitarchus hookeri; assembly: GCA_002778355.1. NCBI lineage: Eukaryota > Metazoa > Arthropoda > Insecta > Phasmatodea > Phasmatidae > Clitarchus > Clitarchus hookeri. The sequence goes on along the minus strand of NQII01003812.1, from coordinate 226,357 downwards.
ACAAACTTTATGCACTTCACACTGATGCATTAGCATCTTTGGTATATAGTAGCATACAGTGTTTTGGTGTCCGAGTCCTTCCCACACCCCTGACAGTGAAGAGACCTGAGTCCCAATTCCATGCCCCTGAACCACCACTGGGTAGCAGTGAGGAACTAGCCCAGACAGGCCAGGCCAGACGGCAATTCACCAGTGGCATCGTGTTTCCAGTCCCAGATGTTCCACCACTTCAATCAGAAGAAGTTTTTTAGGGGTATGTTGGGGCCCAAATCCATGAGTGACTTGGTAGATGCTACACGAGCTGTGATACAGTACCTATAAAAATCCAATGAAAGCCATTCTGAACCTCCTCCCACTCCAGCAAAAATCTATTTTGTACGTTCGCTTGAAAAATTTCAGAAACCTAAAAGTATTACCAGTATTACATAATAGTCTTAATACCTAATTCAAAGTTCTAGGAGACAGTACATTTTCATACTCGAACAGCATAATACATCAATCAATATCCACATTTTATTACACCATAAACAGTTAGCAGAACATTTGTCTGAGGCAACAATGAAGAGAGCTAAGTTTAATTTTGTNACATTTTATTACACCATAAACAGTTAGCAGAACATTTGTCTGAGGCAACAATGAAGAGAGCTAAGTTTAATTTTGTACAAATGATTGAGAACTATGTTAACCTAATCACCATAAAAAAAATTGTATGTCAAAAGTTACAAGATTCACAACTGGCACAACAGATATAAAATCTCAGCCCTTCACCATTTCATTATTAATATAAAAAATATGTTGTAAAAAGTTAAATGCAAAAAAAAAATTAAATAAAATCCAATAATGAAAATTACTTTGTATCAGGCATGTATGACACTTAAATTTTTTTGAAACAACAAAAATTGTATATTGTAATGATACCCATAGTGTTATACAGAATGTATCAGTACAGCGGTTACAAACTTTCAGGAGAGATAGAGTACACCTAGACGATCGGAAATCNACATTTTATTACACCATAAACAGTTAGCAGAACATTTGTCTGAGGCAACAATGAAGAGAGCTAAGTTTAATTTTGTGCAAATGATTGAGAACTATGTTAACCTAATCACCATAAAAAAATTGTATGTCAAAAGTTACAAGATTCACAACTGGCACAACAGATATAAAATCTCAGCCCTTCACCATTTCATTATTAATATAAAAAATATGTTGTAAAAAGTTAAATGCAAAAAAAAAAAATTAAATAAAATCCAATAATGAAAATTACTTTGTATCAGGCATGTATGACACTTAAATTTTTTTGAAACAACAAAAATTGTATATTGTAATGATACCCATAGTGTTATACAGGATGTATCAGTACAGCGGTTACAAACTTTCAGGAGAGATAGAGTACACCTAGACGATCGGAAATCACATAGCAATGCATGGTTGGAAACGCTTTCCTGACGCGGTAGTGACGACACAAAACACAAGAAAGGAAGGACACAAACAGGGTGAGAAAACATATTTATTTTCTTAGTATAGCAAAAATTAAAGAAGGTGTTTGAAATGACAACCCCGAGCCGTGATCCAGGCCTCACATCTCCGGCGCATTGAAGATCTGACATTGGCGAAAATACCGGGCGTGTCCCGGACTTTCCCAGCAGCTGCCACGATGCGTGCAACAAGTTCCTCAACACTGTGAACGGGAGTTTTGTACACCAGTGCCTTGACGTAACCCCAGAAGAAGAAATCAAGGTTCGTGTTCGTGTCCTTCCTTTCTTGTGTTTAGTGTCGTCACTACCGCGCCAGGAAAGCGTTTCCGACCATGTGTTGCTATGTAATTTCCGATCGTCTAGATGTACTCTATCTCTCCTGAAAGTTTGTAACCGCTGTAATGATACACTTAGTATATCATCTCCAGCTTTATGTACCTCAAAAAACTTTATAACCTCTGGCACTTTACACAATAAACTTGGAAAAAATCACTGACAGATGATTTTTAGTACAGACCTGCATTTTTGTGTAAATGAAAAATAAAAAAATTAAACTGGATCTAAACTCTGCTCACTGTACCACACAGCAAGAAAAGTACAAAAAGCACATTTTGTGAAATATCTACATTTATTGTTGCTGTTGTGGTAAAAAGTGTTTCATACAAATTACAATAAATATTTTAACTAAGAAGGTAGTTTACAATTCTGTAACAAATGTGAGATTTCCAGGCAGTAACAGCTTGAAAAAAGTACCAGCTGTAAGAGGTTTTAGAGCTAATTATGCTTCTGTTGAAGCTACCATCAAGTGATAGAACTGAAATAAAACTGCATTCAAGCATATAATTACATTTTCATAATTTTTTCAGTTCAGTTACAACTCATTATGTCTATTATCCATATTTGAACTGCGCATATAGCACTAGGAATGCACACAAATATATTTAATGATTTACTTAAATTTAGGTAGGCTTGAAAATATTGTTATTCTTATACAAAGACAACCTCCAAATTGAAATAAAGATAAGAATCTTCCAGTTTGCACAAAAAATAAAAGGCATTACAAATAAAAAAAAAAAGCATTATTTCAGTTTGATATATATATATATATATATATATATATATATATATGCAAGTATACATTTTCTGTCCTATGTTCATTGTGACAAATAAACTAATAATTACAATAGCATTATTTAATGTTAAAAAGCAATGAATTATAATTATCTTTTGATTTTTTCATCATTTTATAAACACACAACTTTTATTTGAGTGGAGTAGAGAGATTTGGGCAGCTCTTAACATTGAGGTCTTGAAAGTCGAATTGAGGGTGAAGCGAGGCAAGTATGGAACAGTGCTGGAATGCAAGGTTGTGGGGAAATGGAATATCCCCAATAAAACTTTCCCATCAGCAGCATCATCCAGCATGATTCCCATGTGCAAAAATCTAGGAGTGACCCCATCACGAATCAAACCCAGTCCACGTTGGTGGGACACGAGCACTCTAGCTGTTGCACCACTGGAACCTATTATTTTATTAAAATCAAAGTTTACGTTATATTAATTTGAAAACAAAAGGCTTTCACTTGGCATCAGCAGTTTCTTCATATTCAGCATATCTATTTTCTTTTGTATCAAAAACTAGGTCCTCTTCTATAATATAGACCTTATTTTTAGTTGCTGGAGAATTTATGGAAGAAAAACCATCATAGTTCCACAAACAGGGGAGCACTGAAGGTTGGTACTGCAATAAACATCTTGTACCACACCCATTTACTAAGCTGCAGAACATTGTTTTTGTAGGTTGTTTACGGTCAAGTAAGCACTTTCCAAATCAACCATTGAATAAAATCATTGCATGTTACCACAAATAATTCAACATTAATAATGGTTGCCTCAGTGTCTGTTGGCAGCGAATTACAAGAATTAGTTTTACGTAGTAATGTGTTATTTAAAGTATAATGTTGAACTAATGGGAAATGAAATTAATTTCTTTGTGCTTTATAAATATTATATATATACTTATTTAGGTTTCCAACTACTTAATAATTTACATTAATGCATTCAAGCAGAAAGTAATACCATCTGTTGTTTGAATCTGTCCCATTGTTCAACATTCAACTTTGGGTTCAATTCTCCACTGACAGATGGAATGGACTGCTCGCTAGGCAGTAAACACTTGCCTATCATATTTGCACTTGCTTTCTGTTTAGTGAACACGAGTTTAATAACACATAAAACTATAAAAACTATTTTTCTATGAAAATCTTTACCAAATAACATTATAGATTTCAGTAAATTGGTGTTTTACGAAAACTTGAAGGAAGTGTGATTGTGTGTTTATTTACAGTTGTATGCAATCCTCTGGAGCTAAAGTGTACATGTTTTTTTACATCCTTAAAATCACGAAATATTGTCTAGCTTATCACAAACAACAAGCCTTGTGTGCCACTAAATATGAAGGGCAGATAACATTGGACCAAACACTTTTATATGTAACAAGTAATTTTCTGAAATATAATTAAAACATGACTATAGCTTCCTGAACATTTGTTCAGTTATTTGTTGTATTTGAACTAATACAGGGAAATGTATCTATACTGAAATTAAGTAACAAATTCCCATCACTCTGAAACTGCTTTATATACAAAACATTTGCATATGTGCCACTCGCAAATATTCTCTTTCATTTTACTACTGCTATGAAATGATTCTGCTTTTTTATGGGCTAAATAGCAAAATAAATCAACATTTTATTTGCGAGTATGATGCATATCACACCGGTGACATTTATCTCCACCGCTGATATCTCCTCGTTTTCCATGCACTCTACCAGACATCAGTGCAGTTGGCAAGGGAAGGATAGTCGAGGGAGTGGTTACCCCTAAGTGAGCGCTGATACTTCCTGCACCAGCCGCCATCTCCTATGTCCAGCCTGGCTGCGGCACCTTTGGCGGAGTGGGGATGGCTGTCCTAGCAGAGACCCCCGCACACCTCCAGCCCACCTATCGCAGCGACCATAAAAATGTCAGCTATCTCCAGTAACCTTTACCTCCAGAACTCGTTCTTCCTTTTGAGGAGCCTAGAAGCAAACACCTACAGTAATCAGCAAGTCGCAAAGCTGAGCCGGCACACACTCTTTCATACTCTTCGGCCGCTGCCGTACTCACCACGCTGCCCCAGTTATAAACCGTGTGATGCAATAGAGAATAGGGCTGTTAGTTATGTTTACACACCAATACACACTCGTGACATGTGTGCCAGACATTTAACCCTCAGGGCAATAAATCAGTGTCCACAGTAAATCCATCATACAATACCCCGAGTAGTAAAAGCTGAAATTCAAACCCTGTTTTAGCAATATTANTTGCAGCCATTCATGGACTTCATGTACCCAAACAACGTTGGAATTTTATGGATGACAATGCGCCATGTCACCGGGCTAAAACTGCTCGCGATTGGTTTGAAGAACATTCTGGTCAATTCCAGCTAATGATTTTGCCACCAAGATCGCCTGACATGAATCCCATTGAACATTAATGGGACATAATCGAGAAGTCAGTTTGTGCACAAACTCCTTCACCGGCAACACTTTCGCAATTATGGACGTCTATAGAGNGGACATAATCGAGAAGTCAGTTTGTGCACAAACTCCTTCACCGGCAACACTTTCGCAATTATGGACGTCTATAGAGCCAGCATGGCTCAATATTTCTGCCGGGGATTTCCAACGACTTGTTGAGTCCATGGCACGTTGAGTTTCTGCACTTCACCGGGCAAAAGGAGGTTCGACACATATTAGGAGGTATCCCATGACTTTTGTCGCCTCAGTGTAAATCATTCAGTGCCCTGAGCACTAACATGAAGCAGACTAGCTTAAAGCTATCGAGGGACAGCAGAGAACCCAATCAGAATTTCTTTCGGGAGATAGCAAAGCTCAGTGGGAAAAATGCAGAGGCAAGGCCGTACTCAGTGCCAAGCAGTTGGCACGTAAATATGAACCTCAAAACTTGTAATAGTTTGTGGTTCGACAGTGCGCAATCCGCAAGCCCGTACTACTATAAACCCCCGAGGTGTCAACATTTAAGTGCCTATGATGGGAGAAAATGTTCTGCCTGATAGTACACAGCTGACTAAGCTAGAAGCAAAATCAGCAAAAAATTAAATTTTTTTGGGATCTCAGGACAGAACACAGAGATAGTATATGAATTAAAAACCAATTTACACAAACCAACATTGTAATGATNTTTGGGATCTCAGGACAGAACACAGAGATAGTATATGAATTAAAAACCAATTTACACAAACCAACATTGTAATGATATTAACTTGCAGGTGTTCATAATAAAAAATTCTCTTGATGACATTATTTATCACTCATGCATTTAATATACCAACTGAAAACAATAGATTATAGTTTTCTGAGTAGTGCAATGTAAATATTGTGTTTCGAAACAAGACCAGCCCTAGGACAGCTTGAGTGGTGCAGCTGCACTTGGCGCCATGTATGAGGGGTGCCAAAATTCATAATTAAAGTGTTAAATTCTAATATAATATATTTGTATACCTCATCAAGTGTTACTGGATGTTATTTAATTGATTAAATGTTGTGTAAATAATAAAATAGTATTATAAAAAATTTCAAAAGTGCAAAATAATTATGATGTTTATGGAAGTCAGTAATTATTTGCCCCAATATTTTGTGTTTCTGTTTCAAAATGTACGCATATAATGCTGTTATCTTCTAATTTAACTTCAGCACCTCTGTGCAGCAACAAGCAGAACAAAATTGCTGCAAATCACAAAACATATCCATATCATTGGCGTTCGATGGAAGATTGGTTAAAGGCCTCGAAACACTAGTACACTTAAGAGAAGTAAACAAAAAATTACAAAAGCAGATTGAAGATGAGAAAACATGGTGGAGTGTTGTACTGGAGCAATTGATGGTAGTCATTTTCTTCTTAGCAGAGAACTAGTAGAGAGGAAGCTCTGACACATTTTACACTTCTAAAAATAGCAATTTACTAGGTATAATTCAAATCCTAGCAAAATTATATGGTGCATTAAAGGAGCAGCTTCTTCGCATTATAAACAATCAGACATACATCCATTATTGTGGTAAAAACATCCAAAACATGTTGATGACCTTTTTGGAGGTGAGGTAAGAAAGAAGATTTTATTGAAGGTAAAAGCGACCATATACTTCTCTGCCATATTGTACTGTACGTTTGACGTAAGTCATGTTGAGCAGCTATCATTGAAATTGTGTTTTGATGACAATGTAGATGATACCAATGTGCATGAGTGTTTTATTGCTTACAATCAGGTGATAACTGTTCAGGCAGACTGACTAACCACTTCCTTGATGAACATGTGAAGTTCTATGATTTGGATATGAATGACTGTCACATCTAGAGATAGACAATAGTGCCAATATGGTAGGGATAAAGAATGGTGGGCAAACAAGAATTGTAAAGGAATATTAAAGAGTTTTTTTAATCTGTGCCTGTCACAGCTTAAATATTATCACAACAAATGTTGTGAAAACATCACTTTAATCGGAGCCATCCAAAGATTGTTAATTATATTCTTTATTTCATCGAAGTAATTGAATGTGATGGGTAAGTATATGGTTGACCTTTCACCAAAGAAGGTTTACAAAATTCAGTGGGAGAGTAGACTGAAATTGGTCATCATTATTCAATGTGTATGATGCTCTGATTGAGCTCTGTGAGGAAACAGGTGAATCCGTTACAGTATCAGAAGCTAGATCTACAGGTCAACAGATGAAACAGTTTGAATTCATACTTACAATGGTGTCTTGGCACAATATCTTGTTCCAAGTCAATGTTTTAAATAGGGCTATGAAGTATGAAACTATGGCTTTACCAACTGCATCAAAACTGGGAGAAAGTTCTCAACTTTGTGAACGAGTACAGAAGTGATGGTTATTCATCTGCCCAAATAACAGCAAGGGAAACAGCATGTGAGCTTGGGATAAATCCAACTTTTGCAGCAGTTCACTATCAAGGAAGAACAAGATGTTCGATTATGAGGTAGCCTATGAGGCACCAACAGAAGCTGAAGAATTGTTTAAGACAAACGTATTCCACCCCATGGTTGATGCAGTTGGATCTTCTATGATTACACACTTTCAACATCATTCAAAATTCAATAGCACACGGTCGTTCACAATGAAAACTATTTTCCCGAACAAACTGCAGGAGGCCAGCAATTACTTAGGAGTTACTTTGAGTGATGATGATAAGTGTAATGTTCCAGGACATTAGTTAGCAGCAGTGCTTTCAAGTATCAAGACAATTCAAAAGGACTCAGTTGAGCAACTAAAAGTCCTTGAACTGATGAAAGAAAATATGTTGGTGAGATGTTTTTCCTAACATATGGATTGCTCAAACATATGGATACTATCACAGTAACTGTGGCTAATAGTCCATGAAGTTTTGAGAAAACTCTGAAACTTATTAAAAACCCATTTGTGTTCTATCACACCTGAAGATAAATGATCAAACAGGGCACCTTTATAGACAGAAAATGAGTCACTGAGTTATTTTTATTTTATTTAGAAACTTGCAAGAAGACAAGAAAGGCACACATATAANAGACAGAAAATGAGTCACTGAGTTATTTTTATTTTATTTAGAAACTTGCAAGAAGACAAGAAAGGCACACATATAACATATAAACATAGTTTAAAGGCAGGTGGCAGACATTACTGTCATTGCAGATCCTCATTGATCTTGTATTCCAAACNACATATAAACATAGTTTAAAGGCAGGTGGCAGACATTACTGTCATTGCAGATCCTCATTGATCTTGTATTCCAAACCTGATGCACAAGTTTACACACACCATATGTATGAGTTCGTGAATAGGAATGACAATGCAGCGCACCTTTACTCTCGACCTGGCGATGTAGCAACTAGCCAAAGGCCACCAAACCTGAGCGGTAGTGGATACCACCATGTTCAAACCACTGTTCCTAAACCCACATGGCTGTCCACATACCCGCGAAACCATCTTACGGAGTGTTGTGAAGTGGGGTAAGGAAATAAATAGTGTGTGACGTGTGGGCTACGAGCCATTGGGATATTTTCTGCGAGTGCTACATGGTGAGTGTCAGAAAGTGGGTTTGTGTGATGTAACTGCTGAGACTTCCGTGGGCACATATGGATACAAGAAATTACGTAAGTAATTCCAAACACAAACTTGAGAGGGCTGCTTCTAGTTTAGTATGTAATTCTTACTATTGGTAAGCCAGAAAGCTTGCCTCCCACCAAGGCAAGTCAGGTTCAATTCCCAGCAGGGTTGCTCTCCGATTTTTGCACGTGGGTATCGTGCCAGATAATAACACTCTTTGGCGAGTTTTTTCAGGGGGGTCTCCTGTTTCCCCTGCCCCTGCATTCTGGCACTGCTTCATACTCACCTCGCTTCATCCTCAACAGCTCTCAAGACCCTGATATTAAGAGCCATCCAAACCTCTCCATTCTACTCCTACTGACCAGACACTTGGACTTGGATACAGCACTACCGGCTGTTATGCAGAGTGCACTGCTTTTTCAACCCCCAATCACAACCCTTTCATTTAGAATGTCAAATGTATTAAAATGAAGTTCAGTAGGCTTTTAAGTGGAGTGTATAATTTTTCCCAGGCAGTTACAGATGGTCAGTGAAGTGGCATTGTGTTTCACCTGTTGTGTTTACTTTGTAATTCTTAATCAACACTCTCGCATACCTCTCTAATTATGCATTTTGAACATGCCTTCCAAACATTTCTGCAGCTTCGAGCAGTACCCTTTTCGACTTTGTGGGTTGTACAGCGACACTAGTTGTCCTTCTTGAAATGCTTCACCTGACATTCTCCTGCCATACCAGATCTTCATCCTGACACTATTTCCAAAAGGCTCTTGCTGTGTATGAACAACCACAAAAGAAAGTTGGAAAATGCTGTATATTTCCTTGTGGTGTTTCAGGTTTGTCATCAAGGCTCTCTGGCTAAGCCAAAGACTACCCACATCGACTGACTGGCACTGTATGAAGGTCTGGATGTTGCAGAGTTCAGGATGAAAAGACATGAGGAGGGAGCAATGTTATGTGCTTGCTGCTTTGCATCACTTCCCTTGACCCGTGCCATATAAGTGAGTGAAGGAGGAGGACAGAGTAATAACGTGAGAAGTCCACAGCGATTTTTAAAGGTGCATACCACCGTGTTCCGCTGTGATAAGCCTATCACAACTTGTGCACCCCTAACCTTTAGCAGATTGAATTTATGTGGTTATCTGAAAGAATGTTCTGGTTCGTTGCCCTTGCTTCTCTCAGTGAGACTCGGGGCGCGGGGAACCTTCCAGTCTATATTTAAGCTGCGACAGGCCTCGCCAACAGTTTGAGAGTTTGGGCGATTTTGCGAACTTAAGTGACACGTGTGCAAAGATGACAAGCCAGCAGAGCGACGAGTGGCAATGAAAGTGACCAGCGGGACTGAAATCTACGGAATGCAAGCATCAGTGCAGTGAAGTGTGACACTGATGGGTGGGACTACTGAACTGGATGAGTGAGTGTAACATTTGGAATGATGGCAATACACAGACTGAACATGTGTAAGTAATGAGAGTAAATTAAGTAAATACAACCAATATAGACACATTGAGAAAACCTTTAATTAGAACTGAGATAGACATTAAATAATGCGCTCACTGATGATAACAAGAGTAATAGTGGAGATAGATAGTTGACTGTTGTAAATAATAGCTGTGTGAATAAATCAATAATCAAATTTTCTTCTTTTATTTTTATTAAGACCTCCATCCCTTACGAACTCGGATATGCCCCTCTGGCATCTTATAACAATATTTATATGTTGCACAAAGATAAAAACTGGGTGAAAAAAAATTAAGCATGGATTTTCAAAAGTGTGACTGGCCTATAGACGTGCATTAAAAGCAAATGGCATCAAGCTATTGTAAGGCTTCAGCTAGTTGTGTGGTATATACACTGAGAATCTGTCCTACCACTCCCATGGGACAAACCTAACTATACTCCAGAAAGGTGCCAAATACTCACCCTGCACCTGGAAACCTTTTTCTTGGGACCTCCAAGGAAAGGATATCGCAAGTTGGTGAGTGAACCCAGTACATTCTGATTCAGGCCTCAAGGTATTACATCACAGTATGCATAGCAAGTGTACGATAGCATGTACTGCTTACCACAAATACTCCCATATGCTACACCCCTGTGCTTATCCAAGTGAGTAGAGCCTGGTGTTCACTTGCTTGCCACTAGCAGTGTGCACCACCCATGGCCACATGCTAGTTGGTATACACGCTCATCAGCCAGGTACTGTTATGGTGCGATGCAAAGTCGCAGATCCACTGACAACACAATCTGCCAGCAAGCTTTCACAGCTAAGCATGCCTCAAGAAACAACCGGCCAGGTACCCCGGAGTGACCTCTGGTGATGTCTCACAACAACATGATTTTCCATCAATGCTGGAGCCTGATTGGAGCCAGGTAGTTAACTATGCCAATCCCTACTTCAAGAAGTCTGATGCATTCCTACACCAACTTCAGCTCAATTTTACGAGCAATGTATGCCTAGCAAGAGGGAAAATACTGCATATTTCACAATAAAAGTGGTAGGAGGTGAATTCTTCGAAGCACAGTGAAAGAATGTAACAGAAGAGCTGCAACAAAATGCCATGCCAAGAGTGGCCCAATAGATGTGTTTGTAGCCCTTGGTGTAAGGCCTGTAGTGGTAAAAATGTACCATGGATGGATATTATGTCAACAGACCTTGAACATGATGCACTAGCTCTAGCACTACACAAGATGGTATTACCAGGCAGCAAGGTCGTATGCAGACACATTTTTCGGAGAGGCAATAGAAAATGCAGGGGATTTTTTTTCGGGTAGGGGTAGAGGGAGGGGAATGGAATCCAAATTAGAGACTTCTAAGGAGGACCTATAAAGTGAGAGTGCAATGGTTTCCTCCCCCCCCCCCAAAACCAGAGGAATTTTTGATTTTAAAGGTAAAAATTTTGCAGTAATTAAAATTATTAAATAACAAAAACCATGCATGTTCCTGTGACACTATAATATTTTTTTGAGCCAAAATGTGTACTGGCAAATGAAATCTATTGTTTGTGAATTTGACTTAGATGTTGGACAAAAAATATTTACTTTTGCAACTACATACTTCCTACAATAATTTTTCGTTCTGTTGCTGCACTCTGTGAACTAAACCAGAATACAAAACAAAGCCCATTTTTTCTAACAGTCACAAAATTATATAGGCTTAACTGAAATTTAGGTTGAAGTTACCTGCAGGGGAAAAAGTAGCCCCATATTACAATAAATGAGTTTGTAATTACATTCAAGAAATTGTAGCATTTTATTTAGCTGGCACAACATTTGCATGTCCAAATTAAAATTATTTCACAAAATATTTGCAGCATTATTGCATTTAGGGTATTTGCAAAAATATTTTGTAAGCACGCACTAGGCTTACACACTGGCTGCAAAAAATATAGTTAACTTTAATATTCCAACTGAACTATATAAATACAAACACAGTTGCCAGTTCAAGGGATACGCTAAAAAAATTGCAGAGTTCAGATAACAAACTCAAGCTTTCAACTGCATTTTTTTTGCTAACCTTCCAATCATTTTGTCCACACCAACAATTAGGCCTCTGAGTATGCTTATAGTGCACAATCCGGGCAGTATTTTCTGACACATCCTATTTCCTAACTGTGTCTTTGTGCGCCCGAGTGTTAAAAAAGACCTCTCTGCCGTCACTTCAGTAATCAGAAGCGTCTTCAAAATTGTGTGTATCACAGGCAAGGAGCACATCACTTATTTGGTAAAGGATGCAAATATTGTCTGTGACATTTGCAACTACTTGGACTTCCACACTTCAAACTCCCCACTTAACTTTGACACAGCAACGTCTTAATGTAGAAGAAAATATCTGTATCTTTTTACAAGGGATTTCAGTTTCATTTTTTTTTGTAAGTTGTAATGAACTTTCTACAATCACTTAAGACAGAAATGTCCCAATCAAATCACTGTAAACAATCTTTACAAAGGTGTGGTTCCATGTTCAGAGGTGCATGACCCTGAATTGCATTGTACAGTGTTATTCTGTAGTATTCTTCCATATTATGATTCTCAACTGTGAGTACTTGCTTAGACAAATTATGTGGAATGTGCATATCAAAAACAAACTATCTGCAAGATTCTTCACTGGAACTGATCAGAAAACACTTCTTCGCTTCCAGAATGCTCAACTTTCAATTATCACATTGTTTGTATACTAAAATTATATTCCATTAAATAAAAAAGAATTAAAGAGGAGAAAAGGAATGGGATTTGTGGCTATATTTTGAAAAGACGTCACCAACATCTGCTTTATGCGAATAAGTAAAAAATGATTTCAAATGTTATAATAATACTTTGAATATTCATGATGATTTAAATGGTTGGTCTGCAGATGAGGTCAAATAATTTAAAAAAATAAAAATTCTATTAAAATTTTTAACATGTAAAAAAGTAATTTTTTGATTTAACTAATTAAAAATAGGTGATATAAACTTAAGTAATTCTATAAAAATCCATTTTTATTTTTGTTTTCATAAATTAAAGAATTCATGCAATTTTTAAAATATATATTTTATACTACATATTCACACTAATTGGCTTCACTGAGTGATGTGGTGCAGCGATAAAACAAGTAAACTTGTATTCAGGAGGACCTGGGCTCGACACCTGGTCTAGCCATCCTGATTTGCTTCATCTCTAATGACATGCTGTCAATATGACACTAAGACCTATCTACAATATAATTTTCTTCGAGCTATAATTTCACCATCTTCAACTTCTTCTGTTGGTAATATTAACACATGACGTCTATTAGAAATGGCAATGACATCACTGTCGGACAAGGGTTCTATAGTGCCGGTCAGAGGCACTGGTGTCGCTTTACATGGCTTGGATCTCACCCGGGGTAGATCCTGGCTCAGTGACTGCTGGCTGGAACGAGGGCCCTGTCCTAGGGCAGCTATTGGGCTGATCGCTGGTGTGGGCGGCGACGGCATCTGGTAGGTTGATTGCGGCGTCTGGAAGTGTGGGCTGGCCCGGCCTGGGGGTACTGTAGGCCCGGTCTTAGACGGACTATGATCGGGTGATGTTCGCCAGCGATCTTCTGGGGGTGGCTGAAATGAAGTGCTAGGGGGGACTGAGAGGTGAGGCCTCGCCAGTAATCGGGCAGCTTGAGCTCGGTCCTGTAGGGAAGGGCTGCTGAGGGCAGACGGCAATGGGTTGCACCGCTTCTATGGCTGAAGGGCATACGGGAAAGCTACTACAGTCTACCACACAATGTAGGAGCAGGCGACGAATTCCCTGGCTAAATTGTAACCGGAATATGTAAGGCCACCCAGAATCATTCCTGTCATTCCAACTGGTGAAATGCTACAGGGTGGATGGAGTGGGTTAGCTGATCTGTATGCCTAGCCATTTCGTCGCGTGTGTTCCTAGTGGTTGAGGCTCTACTGTACATGCACACCAGGTACCTTGTGTACCTGGTCGAACAGTATGGGTGAACCTCTACTGGGTTATGTTTTTATGACGTACGTGCGCCTGGTTAAGGGTAGACCGCAGTCCTACACTAGTTTCAGTAGTGGGTTTCAAGATGCTGTGTCCTGCTTCTTCTTTATGGGCTTGACGTCTACGAGGTCACCCTAGAATACGCACATGGGGTTAGGTAAGAATACGTGTTTATTCCCCAGAGGAATATACACGGTGGTCCGTACTATCTCCTAGCTATCAACTGTACTGAAACCGGCAGAAGTAGACTACGTTAAACCAGGTGAAGGGCATGACTCACAAAAGCAGAAAATAAGCTAGGTAGCTGTGACAACTGACCCTAACTCATCAACTGTTGTCCAGAAGGGATTCAGGGTTCACTACCAAAGTGGTAGTGAGTGTAAAGAGGCAAAGACTTCTTGGGGGGTTGCTGGATGCTGGTCTAGAAAGCTTCTGGAAGGTAGCAGTGGTCCTTCAGGAGGAAGGCAGTGGGCAGAGAGCTCCAGCACATGAGGTGGTGGAGTGAGCTGCAGAGTATACAACTGACATCTTGGGACTGCGCTCCAGCATATATAGTCGGCCGACTGCGGGTCCTTCGGCTCCCTTCGGCTGGTTGGGTATCTTTGGGCTAGAGCTCATCCCTTAGCGGCGCAGGCCGAATTTTCTTGGGGCTGGCTGGAAGTGCTAGTTTCCTTGTATGCGGGTTGTGTTGCTCCCAAGAGCTTAGGGACAGCGCTGGGCTTTGTTTCTGGCTTCTGTTAAACGTGAGGGTGATTACAGGACACGTGGCATCTGACATAATGGCATAAATGGCCTCGGCTTCCATGACCTTGGTTGCCCCTTGCCTAGGGGTGTGCAGGTTGGCTCTGGAAGCAAGTCATATTGGGTTCAAACCCCGCTTGGGGTGACAAGACGTCACGTGAAGATGAGGCGTAGTCGTAAATAAATATTATGCCAGTACGCATCATGCGTTAACATATACTGAATATAGCTCCATAATGTAATTCACTTGATAATACCCATCTGTGCCAAGCAGTGACTGAATGATATCACGGACCATGGACACAGAAAAAGCAGGCAAGTAGGAGGCCGGAGCGTACTAGTACATCAACTGTCCACATGTACTAGCGCTGCACCACATCAGCTGGTTTGGCTTCCCAGCCCTTTCATAATATGTCTTAGTAGCAGCTAGGAAAGATACAGCATTCACGTGAGACCCACAGTCCCACAATGTATGCGTTCATTATGAACTGCATTCTTTACAGATTTTCCTCATGCGAGGTCAGCGAGTCATGGAAGTTACTTTACAATCCAGCAATACCATAATGCAATAACTATCCAAATATTTGGATTGTTGTGGGAGGCAATCACATTGATTGCCTACCCTTGCATACATTCCTGCCAAGTAGCGTGCCTCTGTCTCGCTTCTCCAAGATTGCAGTCTCTCTTCTCATCCAGTGAAATGGCCAGCTGGACAGTGTGCCATATTCACTACCTACCCCACACAAGGTATCGGTGCTTATTAAATAACTGGATTGCTATGTAGATGTATTTTAATATTTAATGAGAGAAACAAATTAAAGTTATGAATCTCGCAACAAAACAAATTTAATATCATCTATAGTATGAAATGTTCATGTGCTTAAACAAATTACAGTATGTGGATAAAATCTGCTGGTGCACCAATGGTTATTAACATTAAGCATTTAAGTTTAGGCAAGGAAGGTGCATGTATTTAGCTACTTGCCTGTACTCCACTGCATTGTTTTTGTGTTGCTGAGCAGAAAACCTAATAGCACAGAATCTGTGATACTGTTACCATCTGGATACCTGAACCAGAAATTCAGGTAGTGATTTCACTGACTAAATCCCCGCAACAAAAAGTAGGACAAGACTTTCCAGCAAAAAGATAAGTGTAGTAAAAACTCCCCTCTTCCTCCTGCATCTTCGTAATACACAAAATGCCTAAATTTTATATTCTTCTGTATCAGTCATCATACAGAATCTAAATTTCACATTGGAAGTATCTGCATATGTGAGAAATTTTATGTGTGAGAANAAGTTACTTTACAATCCAGCAATACCATAATGCAATAACTATCCAAATATTTGGATTGTTGTGGGAGGCAATCACACTGATTGCCTACCCTTGCATACATTCCTGCCAAGTAGCGTGCCTCTGTCTCGCTTCTCGAAGATTGCAGTCTCTCTTCTCATCCAGTGAAATGGCCAGCTGGACAGTGTGCCATATTCACTACCTACCCCACACAAGGTATCGGTGCTTATTAAATAACTGGATTGCTATGTAGATGTATTTTAATATTTAATGAGAGAAACAAATTAAAGTTATGAATCTCGCAACAAAACAAATTTAATATCATCTATCGTATGAAATGTTCATGTGCTTAAACAAATTACAGTATGTGGATAAAATCTGCTGGTGCACCAATGGTTATTAACATTAAGCATTTAAGTTTAGGCAAGGAAGGTGCATGTATTTAGCTACCTGCCTGTACTCCACTGCATTGTTTTTGTGTAGCTGAGCAGAAAACCTAATAGCACAGATACTGTTACCATTTGGATACCTGAACCAGAAATTCAGGTAGTTATGTCACTGACTAAATCCCAGCAACAAAGAGTAGGACAAGACTATCCAGCAAAAAGATAAGTGTAGTAAAAACTCCCCTCTTCTTCCTGCATCTTCATAATACACAAAATGCCTAAATTTTATATTCTTTTGTATCAGTCATCATACAGAATCTAAATTTCACATTGGAAGTATCTGCATATGTGAGAAATTTTATGTGTGAGAANTTGTATCAGTCATCATACAGAATCTAAATTTCACATTGGAAGTATCTGCATATGTGAGAAATTTTATGTGTGAGAAAAACTTAGAATATCACTTGTTGGCAGCATGGACAGTAGCATGGCAGTCAAAATATTGCTACCCCACTTTCATACCACTGTTGCAAGAAAAATAGTTCATCTACAACAAAATTGTTTACAACCATTTTTGTAGAAATTAGTTTTTAATTTTTACAGCAGATATTTTTTTTCTAATAACAGTAATATTAATGGCGATATACCACAAAATGTGTTTTCCTGTAGATTTTTATATTGCAGTTCTGCAAACACAGCTGGCATGACTTTTGATACCTATGATTTTTTCTAAACATTAATAAATTGTTATTGTAAAAAGCATGAGCTATTAGCAGTAGTATGCCTTGGTGGGCTGATGAACTGCTTGAGTGGGAACAGCTCAGTACTTTCTTACATAAACTGTTTATGAAAGTTTACTGTACTGTACATATAACTGTGTGTACTGTAAATAGGATCAAAACTGTGCAGATCCAAGGGTACCAAAGTTATTTCTCTTTTACCGTTACACAGCACCCCCAGCATTTCACTCTCTTTCAGACATACGGTGTCACTGTTTTTAAATGTTCAAGTGACTACTCAAGTATGAGACAGATGGAGTCAAGAATTTCCTTCATATGCTAACTTTATTTGATAAAACAATAGTACAAGCAGGAAAACAAATAATTCTGTTTTGCCTTTTCATAACTTTTTTTTGCTAAAAACTCTTTCAGATGATTTAGACAGTACTTTTTAAAAAACCTTCCAATTAATGCACTACAAAAACAAACACGCCTTGTTTAAAGGCCCACCATGTGTACCTAAGTGAATTTTACAATTTTTACAACATGTTTTACTGATAACTGTAAATCTATTCACTCTTAGCATTTACTCCTTTTGAATTACAACAAATATAATTTATTTTACATTACCAAATTTCTGTAAATTACATGCATAAATACAACTTTTGACCATTGTGAAAAGTCACAAGATCTCAATATAATAAAATTAATTGACTCACTGCACACAGTCTACAAGTATTATGTAGAACAAAAATCATATCTGAAAGATAAAAGTAACACACTAAACAAAACAGTAACAATATAAAATGTGAAATACTACGTATGTATAAATATTTATAAAAATAGTAAAAAAAATGTTATTAGAAAGCAAGTTAGTTATTTGCAAAAAAAAAAAGTACAAGTATAAGAAAATACTAGTAATATAAAAAATGAAAAAAGTTTATTAAATTAAAAAAGGCATTCTACACAAAACATCACCAAAAATCAGTCTCAAATTCAACTGGTCAAAATAAATAAAATATACAAATTCCTACACAAAATACAAATTTTTCAACAACCGGTGGCCTATTTAGGGGTTACAACAAAAGATACTGGAAAAAATCTTACACCCTTGCGACTAGGGTTTCAGGACCGAACTACAGAAATGTACAAGGGGAGACACAAAGAGAAATATGGAGATAAGTGATCAATGTTGGCACCTCTGTTCTCCTCTGCAGGAGCATCCTCTGCCCTTAGTTTCTCACGAATCTTCTCTTCCATGACTTTCTGCGCGATGAAGCGCATATGGGCCTCATCATCCACCTCTTCAGACTGCGCATCGTCCCCTGCCTCGCCCTGCCCCTCCGGCGTGCCTTCACAACCAAGCCACTCAAGATTAGCCACTCAGTAGCTCATCCCAAACCCACAACACCAACCTGCCACACCTTGCCCACCTTCACCACACCACTTGCACGAAGCACCACTACCAGCTGTCCAAATGTTGCAAGCAGGGTTTTTCCTGAACTTTCACAAGGGAGCGGTCAATGAATTCAGGCAGTTAAACAGAATCAGGCATGATCTGAGGAAGTGAGAAGGACAGAGAATGTTAATTGTTTTAGTGCAATTGGATTCAAAAATTTTAATCACCAATTACAGACTTCCTGACTACAAGACATTTCTTGGAAATTTTGTCCTGATGACTATTCCTAAAAAAAACCATAAGACATGTTGAAAGCAGGACTTGCACCTGATGAAGCAAGTCATAATTTTTTCTTCTTGGATTTATTTAAAAAAAATGGAGTGTTCTTTTGTTACAATACTTTTACCATCACACAGTTATCAGGCCAGTGCTGCCCTGCCAGCTAATGAAGAAAGTCTAGTAGTATGCAGTGACCATGAACATAGCAACAATTTTATGGCACAAAATATTTCATATTAAATTTAAAATTATGGCGGCAACTTCCTATAATACTGTAGAGTGTTTTTATACACATAGTTTTCTATTAATATTTGAATCTTGAGTTAGCTTCCATTCCACATGTTGAGTAAATTTAAATCACCAGAAATAACACAGAACTGGAAGTTGTAAGCATTAAGGAAATAGGAACTGTAGTTAAAATTCACTTGAGGTGGAAAAGAGTAACCTAAATGTCAAGTTTGGTATGATATTGTAACTTCTGTTGGAAGGTGTGTTTGGCATTCATACACGTAGGAACAGAAATGCAAAGTGGAAGAAAGATGATCATGTGACAAATATGAACAAAATGGACTTAAAATGCTGTATCCAGTTTTTGCTGCAAACTAGCAAATTCCATATTCAGATAGTTATTTTTATTTTTATTTAATAACGTTTTAACTTGTGGTGTTTAACTGTATCTTGACTAGATCTCAAAACATTCTAGAAAACATGTTAGGAGACGAGACCATAAAATGAAGGTACGAATGATAATGCAGAAATATAATTGCATATAGCATGGAAACTTAGGATTGGGTATCATCCATGAATTAACACAGTAACTTTCATCTTCAGATCCATCAAACATATCATGGCAATTAGGCAATATTATATTTGTTGGATTCTTTCATGGCGTATCTGGAAAGAGGAAAGTTTTAATTAATTTAATCTTGTGAGTTTTGTCCTTTCCTGATTATTACTCCCATGGTCAAAAATACAGTGCAAATACACATTGTACTTATTATGTCTCATATTATGTAATGTTTACTTTATTATGTGTGTGTGGATACATTTAGATATGGTAGGTAGGCCTACAACAGGTGTGGACAGCATCCATATGCACAATAAACATCTGTTGTGCACAATGTGTCCATTATGTGCATGTGCTTGTGCATAAACACATGCATGTGAGTGCTTGCATCCATGTATTTAGCTACAGAAAGTAACAAAAGCAATTTGTGAATGTTGTTAAAATTTGAGCTCATAAAAATGCACCTATCAAGATGGTGGTAAGGAAGCGTAAGTAAATTTTGGGGAAAACAGTAATTCTAACCCAGTTTTATACTTTTCCAGGAAGATCTTAATAGTAGGCTATATGTATTGTTATTCATTTCAAAAACACATATGTAGGATGTAAATGCTTGTAGTGATAAAGTACAAAGCTAAATATTCACCATGAAGTGCAAACCCAGAATGATTGATGCCTTGATTACCCATGTGTGGAAAGAAATCTTACTGTAGGCATGATATATAATGACATTAATGACTTGGTGATACTCGCACATAGTTTACATATTTTTTTTTTATTTCTCATATTCTTGAGAATTTGATGTAATTTTTATGTATATTACAGAGAACTTGGGTGCACAGAAATGTGCAAGGTAGTGTAATATGTACTTCAGCACTGTTATATTACAGAGAACTTGGGTACACTGAAATGTACGAGGTAGTGTAATATGTACTTCAGCACTGTAACAAATTTTAATCTTTCAGAATTAAAAATTACATAACTATTTAAGAGTAAATTTTTTTTAACTTGTACACCTTGCTGTCATACGTCCTCCACTAGTCATTTGCCCAGTCCTGATGACTACCCAGCAGCACTTGGAGAACAACCCTAGTGTCCGTGGGAGTATGAGTGTAAAAGTAGGGCAGAGAAGAAAGGCAGAGAAGGAAAGTAGTGGCCCATTTAAAGTTCACTGTAGTAGCATGACGTCACAAGAATTCAACGGGACGCCCGAGTGCCATGTGACTTCACATACTCTCCAACCCCTCAAGATGACAATGTACCATAATCTCAGCCCCCCAAGCCACAACAATCAAAAATAACTTTTATTTTCAGAACAGTATTTAATGCCAGGAAAGGGCAGTTTGGTTTCAGCATGTTTCTTTGCAAAACAATTAATGTTTAATTGTCTTAATTTTGTTTGCGGTTAAATGGTTTTGTGTAACAGTTGGAGGGATATCTTGCAAGTTTGCCTTCCGGCTGCCATGCTGCCAGTCAGAAAAGAGCAACGGTGAGGGATAGATGTGTGTTCCGTGAGGGCCTGTATCTTCTAAATTTTTAACTGATCTGTTAGTTTCTGCTCATTTTAAAATTATTCTGGGACCTTTTTTCTTCGTCCCCACGAGTATCCTCACTTCATGCAAACTCATTTAGTTAGCTTACATCACCCATGCTACTGTGTCTCGGCTGGCATGTGAATTAGATACTTGGAGCTGGCAGACTTTGATTTTCTATCCAGCAGCATTCCAGCCAGCAAAGATCGCGCGGTACTCATACTTATATTAAATCCTAGGGGCACAATGTAGGCTGGCAGTATAACGTGTATTTTTTGTGTGGGAGAGGCTATGTATAGGCTAGTCATGGTAAAGTGAGCACTTTTTGATGCCTTCTCATTTGGAATAATAGTCAATAAATATATTTTATTGTAGCCTTAAATGTTAACTTTTGAGTCCGGTGAAATATATACAATATTTTTATTACTTACATGGCAATATTCTTTTAAAAAGTGGCGGAAGGATAAAAAATGGCTGAGAGGAAAAAAGTAACTAGGACCTCAAAAGTGCTCACCTTACTGTGAGCCAATAATTATTTAACGAACAGTGTTCTTGAATAACATACCACGAGGTGGCTACGGCTAATGAAACCACTGTTGCAGAAGCAACGTCTGTGTTATCTTTCTGTAGGAATTTAAATCACTCTCTATATGGGTGTGCAGTATGACCCAAACAGCACTGTATATCGGGGAGTGTGTTCAGAATGTGTTTCCATCACCCGTGCCCGCCAGCGTAGCTGGCGGAACGTTCAACGTAATCCTGAGGACTTGTACTTTTCAATGTGTTAGCTGAATGTGGTTAACTGGCGCTCCTAGCATTTCATTTCATTTTCCACCTGAATTGTGGTTGGCACATGATCAGGCCACCCTCAGTCACCCCAGATGGCGACAACCTGCTGCACATTATATCATATGATGCAAGTATCAAAATATTAAGCCCAATTTACAACAAATATATTTCTTATTTTTATTAATTTGAGATTCTTTGTAGTTCTGTAGTGCTGATCGGTCATAAAAAGAGGGGAGTGAAATTCCTAATAATGTTGTTAGTATGGGAGACTTTCCAAATCAAGGGTTAGAAAACAGAGGCTAAGAAAACAGTTTGAAGAGTACTACCTAGCACCATCTGCATGATAATTAAATTCAAAACAGCTGGTGTGAATAAGTACCACTGATAAAATACTGTTTACAGAAATATAGTGAAGCTAAGTTTCTCTTCAAATGCTGCAGGTGACCGACTGAATGAGAGTGATTGACTGAATCAGAAAGTGAGTTAAAGTAAATAAGTAAATAAAAATACAGAATACACAAGTACTCTCAGAGCGGTACTCGTAGAAAAAGGGGGGGAGGGAGAGAGAGGAAGGGGGAGGGAGACACACACACACACACACACACAAAAGTCGGACGAACACATTTTCCTCACGGATGCACAGTCAAGATGTTTCAATGGCTAGGCCAGTTTTATCAGATGGTGAGTGTGCCACCACTCGCCACCTGATGAAGCTAGTCAAGCCAGCGAAACGTTGCGATTTTGCATCCGCGTGAAAAATGTGTCTATACAATATTTGTGTGTGTGTGTGTGTCTATCCAAGAGTACTGCCCTGTGAGTACTTGTGTATTCTGTCTCCTTTTTATAATGTAATTAGTAGCCCAGCAGACTATTCCCGCCATATCTTAAAGTGAATAAGAGTGAGAGAGTGAGTGAGAGAGTGAGACAATGACTAAGAGTGTGAGAGAGAGAGCGAGAGTGAGTGAGAGTGCAAGAGTGAGTGAGAGTGAGACAGTTAATGGCAGTGTGTAAGAGAGTTACAGAGAGAGTGAGTGTGTTTGACAATGAGTGAATGTGACAGTGAATGTGTGAGTGAATATGAGTGAGAGAAAATGAACAAACAATTTAATGCTAGTAAGAAAAAAAAACAGGAGTAAAGTTTCTCTGTGTTTGTGCACAATGCATAGAGTAATGTCGGAGTTGTTGAGTGTGGTCATGGTGAAAAGTACGAGGAAGTACAATTGACACAGTTGATATAGGATTTTCAAGACATGCTCACCCGACACATAGGTAAATTAAATGTGCAACCATATAAATTCAATTTAAAAAAACGAGACCCAATAAAGGTAAAGTATTACTGCACAACCCAAAAGTTTGAAGTTTTTTGAGAAATCATAAATTAGCTATTGGAAGTGGGTGTTATTGTACGGTCCGCTTCAGAATTTTGCTCGTAGGTGTTTCTTGTTAAGAAGAAAGAGGATCATGGTTACCATTTGGTGGAAAAATTATTCAGAACTGAATAGTTGGGTTAATGTGGATCAGTTTCCTATCCTGATAGTAGATAGTGCTTCGCAACACCTAGCAAAAATTAAGCATTTTTTTTTGTTTTGTGCTTAAACAACAGCTTCTATCAATGTCTGTTGTATTTGTCTTGCTCCGATGGTCTTCAAACCTCCATGGAATCAGTATGAGTGCCAATTACAATAGCCAAGCCCTGTCACGAGTGCTCAAGGACATTTTGTCAGATTTTAAATTCAGTTTCGTTTTTAATTATGTGGATATTATAGTATACAGTGTGGACTTTGCCTCGCACTTGGAACATTTATGAACGGTATTTACCAAGTTTAGGCTTAACTATCAACTCACATAGGTGTTATTGGCAGAAATGGAAGAAATGTTTCTGGGGTATGAGATACCAGAAGGAAAGTTGTAGGTCGACCTGAATCGAGTNTATTGGCAGAAATGGAAGAAATGTTTCTGGGGTATGAGATACCAGAAGGAAAGTTGTAGGTCGACCTGAATCGAGTTGTGCCCGTGTTGAATTTCCAGCAGCTAAGAAATATATATTAAGGGTAATCAAAAATTCATAGGGTTGTTAGGATGTTACTGTGGGTTTATTCTGAATTTTCCAGAGCCGGCAGCTTCTTTTATTAGTTTAAAGAAAAAGGGAGTGGAGTTTCTATGGGACCCAGAGCAAGAATAAATGTTTGCCAACTTGAAACTTAAACTCGCCTCCTCTTTGGTGCTGCAGCTGCCTGACTTTGAAAAGTACTTCATGATACAGGTAGACACATCTGCAGCAGTCTTGGGTTCAGTCTTAGTGCAGCACATTGAGGGTAAGTTGGTGCCGGTGGCTTTCGCCAGTTCTTAGTGCAGCACATTGAGGGTGTGTTGGTGCCGGTAGCTTTCGCCAGTTCTTAGTGCAGCACATTGAGGGTAAGTTGGTGCCGGTGGCTTTCGCCAGTTAGACTCTAAATGAATCAGAATGAGTTTTGAGTACTTATGAGAAAGAGTTGTTGGTTTATCTGTTTGGGCTGGAAAAATTTGAGAAGTATTTAGAATTTGCAGAATTTCATTTGTACACAGAAAAACAGGTGCTGAGATGGGTGCTGAAGCATTCCACTCAAGCAGGTAAACTGGGGTGCTAGGAATTGCTTTTTTCCANGGACTAGGAATTGCATCTTTCCAGATTTTTTTAATTTTTTCATCTACCATGTGCAAGTGTCTCGGAATAAATTTCTGATGCAGTGTTGCGCATGTTCGATCCAGCAAATTACGAATCATGCCCTGAGTAACTGGAATTACCTGTGACACTTTTGCCCAGATTCCCTTAATGCTTTGTGTGCATTAAGGATGCACAGGCCACAAATCCCTTGTGTATACAAATCAGAGCAGAAATGGCCCAAGGTAAAGATATTTCATACGTGGAAAGGGGTTGACATTTTGTATTACACAAGAGGGCATGTAAGTGTTGTATACTCACATTGTGTATATGACAGGAAGTATATTTAGGTGAACACAGTTGGCACCAGTGAGTTAGTGTCATGGCAAGCATAATTGTAAACATGATGTGATCATCAGACAAACAGACATCCAGGTCACTGGTGTGGATCAATAAATTGCAATACAGATGGATGGGACACAAAAGTGGCAACGAGGATAGGATGTATGCAGGGTTAAATAAAATACATTAAGTGTCCAGTCATCGGTGAACAGTCATGGCCTCCATGGGGACAATTAGCAAATTTTTGCCGGGTCAAGATACGTGACAGTGAACGGTTACAGTTCTATTTTATCGCAAATAAAATTGAGGGTGATGTAGCAAAATGGGCAGTTTTATTACTCTGTGCAGGGCGGAGTTGTACAGTATCATTACATTATTACTGTCGCCGCAACAAACTGATACAGTACCACTGAGCAAAGTGCTACAAAACTTATGAAACTATTTTGAGCCTTGACTAAGTGAAATTGTGAAGACTTACAAGTTCCTAAAACGAGATCAACAGGAAGGCGAAACAACTGCGGTCTATGTGGCAGAACTGCATTGACTATCGACTCACTGTAATTTTCCTAACATAGGACGAATGTTGTGCGATACGATAGTATGCGGAGTACGTGATAAAGCTGTTAATTCTATATGTGCTATTGGCGAAAGACAAATTAACCTACAAGGAAACAGTCGACATTGCGATGGCAGCAGGAAGCAACGGGAAGAAACCTGCTGGATTTACGGGGAGCCATGGTTCTGGAACACTAGGACGACCTACAGGCGGAAAAAATAGCCAGACCCTCTGGTGGGGTGTCAAGAGGAATTGACGAGACACGCATGCTGGAGATGCAACAGGGATCACCCACCGGTGACACGTAGACATGTGTCCACCACATGTCGCTACTGCAACAAAAGAGGCTACCTAGAGAGGGTGTGCATCACCAAGAAGAAGCAGGGGAGCGCTGGTTCTACAAGGAAGAAACAGTAACCTGCCCAGGCACGGAGAGGTAGGATCTACCTGTTAAGAGAGCCTAAATCCGAATGTGAGAATGAGGCAGAGAGAATATGTGGGCTGGATAGTCTGCAAGGGGGAGGCAGCAATGAGCCATATGTGATTGACCTGTGGTTAAAGGTGGACACAGGGGCCAGTTACACACTGGTTAGCTGGGGATAAGACTTTGTGGTCAGAACTACCACCGTTAGAAGAGAGTAATGTTGTTCTGTACACATGGTCACAGGAAGGATTGAAAGTTAGAGGTCAGAAAGTGGTGGAAGTTTGATCGAAAAATGGCTTGGTTGCATCCCTGCCCTTGTTGGTGGCTAGCGGATGGGGGCCCAGCCTGCTTGGAAGGAACTAGTTTGAACACCTCAGGATCTAGGTGGAGGAAATTTTCATGGTACAAGCCCAGATGAGGGTGAATGGGAATTATTCTCTAGATACTGAAACACATACAAGGGTCACTGAGCTGTCCACTTTGTATCCACAGGTGTTTGATAACAGGGACCTTGACCAGTATAAAGGACCCCAGGTAACTATTCATTTAAAGGAAGGAGCGAAACCAGTTTTCAGGAATAACAGATTAGAATAATTTGCAATTTAAGAAAAGGTGGAGGCGGCCATTGACAAGCTTATCGAACAAGGTGTTAACAAACCCATAACATATTCAGTTTGGGCTATACCAATTGTGTCGGTTATGAAAGGGGATAGCTCGATTAGAATCTGTGGGGACTATAAGGTAATATGAACAACATTAGCCAAGTTGAATATTACCTGCTTCCAAAAATTAATGGACTCATTTAGCAGGAGGGAAATATTTCACCAAGTTTGGAGTAAGTGGGATTCCAACAATTTTCCAACGGCTGATGACAAAATTGCTAGGAGGTTTACCAGCGATTGTAGTATAGTTAGATTATGTTCTGGTGGCTGTTTCAAGTACGGAGGAGCATTGGGCAAGTGTAGGCGACGTCATTGCCTGAATATACCTCGCAGGACTTATATTAAAGAAGACCAAATGTGTTTTTGCAGCCACAAAAGTGAAATATTTAGTGTGCCTGATTGATGCAGGAGGCATCCATCCAGCACAGGAGGTCAAAGCAATACACAAAGCACTGACGCCGCAGAACAAAAGTGATTTGCAAGCATTCCTGGGGCTCTTGAATTTCTATGAGATGTTTTTGCCAGACAAAGCAACAGTTCTGGCTGGAACCCCTACATCGTTTGTTGGACAACAAGGCCTTATGGATCTGGCACCCACAACACGAAGTAGTATTTCAGAAAGGAAAATAACTCCTGCAGGCAGGCATGGTGCTGGTCCATTATGATCCCAAAAGAGCTGTAGTGATGACCTGTGATGCTTCAGAATTTGGAGTTAGGGCTGTCTTAGCCCACACCATGGATAGTGGGGAAGAAAGGCCCTTAGTTTTTGCTTCACGGTGCTACATAAGACTGACCGTAACTATACCCAAATAGACAAGGACGCTTTATCAGTAATGTTTGGAATCACCACATTTTGTTAGTACTTGGTCAGTCATCGATCAAAAGCCCTTGTTGCAGTTGTTGGGCCAACACCCCCCCAAGGGGCTACGGTGGCTGGGCGGTAAGCCTGCTCGCCTCCCACCAAGACAAACTGAGTTCAATCCCCAGCCGGGTCACTCCTGGATTTTTGCAAATGGGAATCGTGCCGGACGATGCCGTTGATCTGCGGGTTTCTTGGAGATCTCTCATTTCCCCCACCCTTGCATTCCGGTACTCCTCCATTCTCACCTCATTTCACCCTCATCAGCTCTCAAGACCTCGTTGTTNTCCCCCACCCTTGCATTCCGGTACTCCTCCATTCTCACCTCATTTCACCCTCATCAGCTCTCAAGACCTCGTTGTTAAGAGCCGTCCAAATCTCCCAACTTAACTAAAAACACCGGCCCACTCCTGATATCCTTTCCCCCAGGATGCTCCGTTGGTGTTTGAAAGTGGGCATTATGATGTGCTTGTGTGTATGCACGCCACATTGTGAGTTGATAATGCATGGTCTGTGTATTGATCAAGCACAGCGCATATTTACCATGCGCTCCAGGTGGTGGCAGACTGGTTTATCTGTGGCGTCAATGCTCTTTGTGCGTGACAGCTGTCCCCAGCGGCACACGGGTCATGCCGAGCGCCGACGAGGCGGAAGGATTGACAGTGGCGGTGGCAAGAGTAGCATTGCTGGCGATGGTGCACTGTGATGGGAAGGCGAACTGTGGGTAGCCACCAGGATAGGATGTTCGCCAGCGGTACAACAATGACTCGGGTGTATGAGTGTAAATGCTTAGTGTGGCCGCAATTGGGGTTATTAGCGGTTTGAGCTTGGAAAGTCATTATGCCGGGATTGTCATGAAACAATTAATAATTATATTTAGTTTTTTTTTTTAAGAAACCTGTACCGGACTAACGTCACATAAAAAAAAACTATATTTTATGCTGGATTTCGGTAATGAAACTTGTGTTGTTTATTACACGGAAGCAGTTTGGTGATCATTATATTGTTGAGGAAGTGCGCACGACTGTGAGGCTGACGACATCATGAACAGCTGCGGCCAGCCGCCAAACTGGGCCGCCCGATGCCTGACCTGCTGATACCATAGGGATATGGTGTTTGCCTGTGACTGTTGCGTCATTTTTAAGGCAATACCCATCTTGTTACTTGTTACGCACTCTGCATGTGGGAGTTGCACATTTCAAATAGTGTAGTAGACGGACTTACACATTAATTTCCCGCGACAGTTATTTGGGTGCTGTTTAGCACACAGGGGAAATGGACAGGTACTGTTGAATGTGGCACTGTTGAATCTGTACAAATAAATGCTTTGTAGAGAAGTACGCTGAAAACTAACTGACTTTGCAGCGGTGACAGTATGAATCTATAAACGCAAAAAGTAAATGTTAAGTGTCTAATCAGTGTTCAGTAAATACGAGTAGAGGGAACAGGTACGTTCTGTGGTGCCTGCTGGACAATTACAGTACCTGGAATTTTAATTGCAGTGTCCTGTTCTACAAATGAGGATAAGTATTCCGATATTTTATGCATACAGCTGCGCTGGGAGAAACAATTAAACTACCTGGGAATGTTCTGTTTTTAACTGGATACAAATTTTTTTATAAAGCACAGTAAATTTGAATTAATCAGAGTGACCAGGTATATATTTGCAGATGGTGGTTACCGATGGTTTTATATATGCATTGTATTTTCAATAATTAAAGTCTATGAGTAAAACCACTTATTTAGATATCAGTATGTGCTGCTGAAGGGTAGTGAAAGAGATAAATTTTCCAAGATTGTCATTTTTATCTGGTTATACTGAATGTGTTTAGTATTCTAAGTAGATATATTTTACATGTTTATACATTTTATATATATATGTATTTTGGTATTTAATCAAGCTCAGCGGTAAATTATTGTTGAATGTGGGGTATCACTCTTAAAGTAGATATTTTGAGGGAGTCCTGGTCACTTGAGTTGAATAAACATTTTACTGGACATTTTAAAACGGTTAAGCATATGGTTTTGGTCTATACGAAACTAATACATTTTGTGACTAGTTTGATATTATATTGTATGCTTAGTATGCAATTAATGTAACAGAAAGATGCAACTTTCGTGCTTGGTGCTTTTTGTGTTGCCTACATAACATAACAGCAGTAAACGGTTGAAGTAAAGTTCTTTCTCGAGTTGTCATTTAAACCATTTAGTTTCTACTACAAGCCACTTCTCTGTGTTGAAAAAAAAAAAAAAAACTTCTTGACTTGCACCATCATAACGGGTCAGCATGTATGATTTTCAGCTGGTCTACAAGCCTGGCAACAAAATAGGACATGCGGATGCTTTAAGCAGACTGCCAGTACCGGTGCACACCATGGAGGTGCCCCCCGCAACAGAAGTGTTGATGCTAGAGGAGAGGCCAGAAGCACCCCTAAATGCACACATGGTGGCTCAGTTGACGGAGAAGGACAACGTACTGAGACAAATGAAGTATTTTGTATTGCATGGGTGGCCAGAAAAACCGCCTAATGAAGATGTCCAACCCTATTGGAACAGAAGAGTTGAATTATCTATCTATCGAGATTGCCTTCTCTGGGGCACTAGAGTTATTATTACAGAGATGATGCAGGATGAGATATTGGTTCTACTCCATGCCTCGCATGATGGTGTGGTATGTTTGAAAGCATTTGCTAGAAGTTACATATGGTGGCCAAAACTCAGTGGCGACATTGAAAAGATGATTCAGCACTGTGAGATCTGCCTCAGGGAGAGCTGGGCTCCACCGAAAACGCACATGACGTGGACAATGCCCCAAAATCAAGCCTACACATGGATTTTGCAGGACCTTTCATGGGGAAAATATTTTTAATAGTTATTTATGCGTACTCAAAGTGGCCGGAAGTACGATTGGTGCCATCAATGTCAAGTGCAGTGGCAGTGGGTGAGCTGAGAAACATGTTCAACATTTATGGATTGCCTGACATGGTTGTATCTGATAAAGGGACAGCATTTTCATCCTGTGAGATGAAAAGATTTTTGTACCAGAATGGAATAGCCTGCAGACATTCACCTCCATATTATTCTTCCAGCAATGGACAAGTGGAATGGACAGTGCAGATTGTGAAGGACAAGCTAAAAAACTGCAAGCTGGCGACTGGCGCACAAGACTGCAGAGAATACTTTTTGCGCTACGTACTACCCCAACAACTACAACCCAGAAATCCCCAGCTGAACTGTTGATGGGCAGGAAACTAAAAACCATTTTAAGGTACTACCACGATTCAGTGTTCAGTGGTCATCTAGACATCAACTAGATATTTCAGAAGGTCTCTGGTACTTTTGCCTGGTCAACAGCGAAGGCGGATGTGGCGGCCTATGTTAGGTCTTGCACCGATTGCAAATTAGGTAAGCCCACCCAACGAGATAAGTTCGGATTTTCTTCCGGAGAGTTTCCTTAGTGCCCTTGGCACGTAGTCCATTTAGACATTTTTGGGCCTCTTGTGCGATCAAAGAGGGGTAAAATGTGTGTTGATACTAATTGACAGTTTCACTAAGTTTATGATTTTGTTACCACAGAAGAACTTGAATGCACCTGAAATTGCAAAAGTCGAGGGTATTTTGAAGGTTTTGGGTGCACCAGTAAGTTTACTCATTGACAATGCAAGATACTTATGGTCTGCGGTATTTAAAAANATTAATTGAAAGTTTCACTAAGTTTATGATTTTGTTACCACAGAAGAACTTGAATGCACCTGAAATTGCAAAAGTCGAGGGTATTTTTGAAGGTTTTGGGTGCACCAGTAAGTTTACTCATTGACAATGCAAGATACTTATGGTCTGCGGTATTTAAAAAAATGTGATTCCTCTGGGCAAAAAAGTGATACACGTCGAGCGCCTATTTCCCTAAAGGGAACCAAGTGGAATGGTTAAAGAAGAACTTGAAGGCTTGCTTAACAATTTATTATAACAAGAGGCATAACCGCATGATATCAGGATGTAAAGATGTTGGATGTTGAATATGTACACCATACTATTCGACCAGTACCATGCCCTGTGTCACTTTTCTTGGGCGCCAGCTTATACACCCATTGTTAAATATATGGGGCATTCCTTCTTCCTGTACATGCTTCTCTAATGCCGAGCGAGACTTTCTGTGGTACAGTGTTGCAAAACAATTGGAGGTCATGAAAAAAATGTAGCCAAAAGATATGATAAAGTCAGAAGGGAAACAGCCTTTTACCTTAGTGATCTTGTATTATGTTGTAATTTTCAGTTGCCAGATGCAGAGAAAAGAATCATTCTTCAAAAATGTTTTTGAAATTTGTAGGCCCAAACACGAGTTAACAAAGTTTTTGGGTCCAAACACAATGGTGCAGAGTTAACAGGAATTCAGGGCCCATAGCACCCTAGAAAAGAAGCATGTGAGGAAGGAGAAACTTATTGGAGAAACTTGTTATAACAGTGGTCACCAATAACCAAATGACNCCAAACACGAGTTAACAAAGTTTTTGGGTCCAAACACAATGGTGCAGAGTTATCCTGAAAATGGTAGATATTTCATAAAGTCTAATTTATCACACTTGAAAATTTGTGCATTGTGATGCCTGAGTTTTGTATTTTTGTATTTATGATGTTTTTTAAAAATGTTTTTCTGCTGCCTTTTTGCTGTGGTATATTTGTTTGTTATGGTGTGCATTTCCCACATTCTCACCTTTGTAAAGTATGTGTTTACTTCTTTTTCCTATTGCCTCTTTTTCTCTCTTCTATCATTGTTATGTTTTGCTGACCCCACCATAGATATTGCACTAAGCTGATGTTGTTTGTACGAGCTGCCTTGAAAGCTGCCATTGTGCACCACCTTGCCCTCCTCATCCACAATGGTTGCACTGCTGCACGCTTGACCTGAACTTTGTGAATGCCTAATGATACTGCAACCCACCCTGCACCAGTGTGTTGTGGCTGGCAGTCTTCCCAGCATCTCTGACAGAGACATGAGCTGCAGCAAGCTACACTGATGCTTTGTGTCAACTTCTGTGCAGCACTTGCACCCTTCTCTGTTTCTTTTGTTGCATTACTTGCTTCTTATGTTCTCTGTGTTAAATTTCATTACTATGAAATGTACTGTATCTTGGATTTGTGTACGTCTGTTATGGAGCAGTGGCTGCTGTTGGTTGGGCTCTGAAACCAGTAGAACTTTGCAGTATGTGTCACCTTGCTGAGTAATGAGGAAAATACAAGTGTTTGGAGGAAAGGAGGAGGATGCAGTTGCACTGTGTAGGCACAACAGCAATGTTCAGCCAGCTCTGGTGTGGGTTGGCACCTCTGACTGTTTCTAGCTCCTTGTCCGACGCTTCTCCTTGGCGCACTTGTGTCACCTGCTAGCCTCGCACCTCAGCAGGCCTGAGGCTGAAAAGCAGTGTGGAGCTCGTTCACTTTTTTCAGGACTTTCTTCAGATACACATTTAGTTGGATGAGCATAGGTTGGTGTAATCGTAGGGGTCAGCATACTGATATGATGGCGGTGGATCAAGATGAGTAGCTTTGAAGTTTCCCATTCCCCCACCTTTATTTTCAAAATTGTGTTTTGGCACTGCTTTGAAAATTCTCTTTCAGCATTTGTGTAACATAGCATGGTTTCGTGGGACTTTACCCCATGTGGCCTGATTGCCGGTATTATGAATTCCACTCAAACTTGAATTGGTTTGCTACTAACATAAATCACATTGTTTTTTCTCTGAGAAGTAATGAGCAGCACTGCACTCCCAATGAGCTTCAAGGTACATCCTTGTATTCATTGTTGTGCCCGTTTCATTTACTGAATTGTAAAGTTTGCAGAGCCCTTGCAATGACAAAGCAAAATTTGAGATGCACTGAGATATATTATGTGCATAACTGCTTAAAGGACATTTTGTACGCTAGGGTTAGGGTGTAATTGTAATTTAGTTCAAGAGTTGTAAAATGGCCTTGAGGCTGCAGGCTTTGACAGGCCCTTGTGATGCCCCATATTCTCAAGCACTTGGTTGAGCTGTAAATGCACCTTTATTTCAGCACGTTAAATGCATTAACTGCTGTAATTGTCTTGTGATGAAATTTGATCAGTCACATACTATACGATGCAATACCTCTGCGGGGTGAAGACTCAGGCCATTGTGAAGTGTTCAAATTGGGCACCTTCAGTGCAGGAATGTAAATAATTCGCAAGTACTGGAAGTCAATGTTGCATCATGCATTAATTGTTTGGATTTTAACATTATGACAAAATACTGTGACAACTTTAGGCTTTCTGAACTAAACTGTGCAACACTTTTAGCTGTATTGTTATTTATCTAGCTCACGTAGCATATAATAAAAAATGATGAGGCATCATTTATAATGTTTATGTTGTGTTACATACTTGTTGCATTTGATTCAAACATTGTCAAATACCGCAATTAAATTAACCTGTGCGAAATAAATTGTGTGCCGTTCATGGCAGTATTGTAACTATTCTGTGCCCATCACACTATATGACACTGTGAAGATATTGAACTAGATAAACTTTACTCCTGTTTTTCTCTTGGTAGCATGGCATTCTTTGTTCCCCACCAGCTGCAACTGCAAGAGGCCTAGGAATGCAAAATAATAAAAAGTTATAATTGCAGGAGTTAATAGCAACACAGAAAATTTGTCATATTTCATCCACAATCTTCATTCTGCTGTATGATTTTTTACTTCCACCAGCACTGTACACAGTTTCACCAGTAGCATAATATTTACATATTTCTGAAACCAGCTTTGGATTTAATCTTGTGTCTGTTGTCTGCTTGCAGCAGAGATGAAGCAAGTATTTTTTCACTACAACAGCTACACAAGCACTTTCTTGCAGCAGTGTGGCTGAATGACATGAGTTTTAAACTGTTGCAGCAGCACTTTGCCTGCTGAATGCCCCCTTTGTTTCAATAAGGTCTTCAAAAGTGCTGTTTTCTAAATTTATTTTCAAATTTGAATGTTATGATTTCCTCTAAAAATCAGTATGTGTCTGATGGCAACAAATATATGGTAAATTATTTTCTTTATCAGTTTTTTTTTCAGACACATGGTAACGTGTAAAAGGTAACCTACTGTTGTAACACAAAAAAAAAAAAAGAGGCAGTAATGCTTACAGTTTGACACTTCGTCTGCTTGGGATTTTGCTGGAGGCAGGCATCTGCCTTTTCCCTCCTTAGGAGTTGGGAAGGTGCTTCATTAACAGGAGTTTCTATTGGGCCAGACAGTCCTTGCTTGGGAGATGTGTCATAGCTGGAATCTTGATCACCTTCCGGTTGGCCCTATGTAGAACTGGCTACAGTATCAACTTGCTTCAACTTGCTAGATACCTGTACTGGGGCATAGCTTGGCTGTTGGCAGGAAAGTAGAGATTGAGGAGAAATTTACCATATTTACCGCATTGTACGTCAACCTTTTTTTATCAATTTGAATCCTTCAAAATCACGCCTAGGATTAGAATTGGGACAGGCAATATTACACACAGTTACGACCAAGTATATATAAAACAAGCTGATGAAATGGACAGTGTAATTTATCAATACCGTTGCAGCCCTAGTAAAAATATAACAAAAGTGGGCCCAGTTCATAAAAATGTGCTGTTTTTGTGTAATGCGCACCCCCTTATCACTTGGCTGGGTCTGACATCTAACAAGGTCACGGCGGCGACAGTTGTGTCTAGTCCACTATGCCACTGGCTGCTCTCTTCCTCCTCACTCCCTTCCCCTACAGCCA
>NQII01003812.1:154997-190499 GCA_002778355.1 Clitarchus hookeri | reverse complement strand
AAAACCCACCCTGTTTAGAGGCAACTGTCACAACATGCAGCCCATAATTTTCTTCTTCCTACTCTTCCTACCTTCATGCAGTGCGTGCGGCATTAGCTGTCACATCTTTTCGCCTCTTCCAGGGGTGGAAGAGGCGACAAAAACCAGTCAACAGATGTGAAAACTCTAGAACAATCAATGACAGGGTATTCTCTTAGCTGATAGTGGGCACGGGATGTTGAAAATTCGGCTTGCATTCATTATCATATTATTTTCTTTTTCCAAGGGTTTAAAAGTTAGGGGTCGGCTTGCATTCAGTGCGGCTTACAATCAAATATATACGGTACTTTGCGAGCAATGTGGGATGGTATAGGCTGGTGGGGTGTGGGAAAACAGGGTTGAGGCAGCTTTTAGGGGACATGGGAGATGGCACAAAAAACATTAAGCCACCCAAGGAGATACTCCTCTGCAGTCCTGGGAGTATAGCTGCATGGTTTGTTGGAGGTGCTCAACGTGGCGGCGTCCTGTAGTCTTGTGGCTTCTTCCTTAAATAGGGAGTAAATCCTTGGCACACTTAGACCCTGTCCCAAAGCATACCTAGCCTGGGCCAATTTTGAAACAAAAATCCACATGGGGCTAGTTCTATACTATAAGGAGAGGGTAACCATACAGATACCTTTCTTGATGAAAAATGTTGAAACAGCTATCGCCACGTGAGGCTGTGAATCATTGTAGTGAAGCTTCCACTTGCCAACCAGGTCCTCCATTTTTTTCGGGATGTGGCTTTTCCTCCAGTTGGTGAACGGCACATCAATAATAATCTGCAGTCTCTGTCTGACCTCTGGTGACTAGATGTGTGTACGCCATACCGCAATAATCATAAATATTATCACTACAGCATCGTTTGCAGATTTGTGGATGTACACATTTTTTGGGATAAACTGCCACTTTTCGACACACTATGCACTCTCTCTCTTCATTTTTTGGTTGTAACAGTATACTTATAATTTGTTGGCAGTGATAATGTTTTTCCATCAATCATCCCCTTCTAAACACTTTATATAAACAGAAACCAGCACCATGAGATATCATATAGTAACCATAACCGCTACAAAGATATTCAAGCATTTCTGAAGCAGTCTTGTTTAAAATAACACAAAACTTTATTGAGTAAAATTACTGTCTCGTTTCTGAAATTGTACACTTCAGAGGTGCCTCAAACTGTTACGGCATTCAAATTACAATTGATGGAGAAAGGTTGGGCTCAGACAAACATAGTGCCTGTTGCAATCAAAGGTAATCTCCTAATAGATGGTGGATTGATGTTCCCAGTACTTTCTAAAGGCAGTCTCAGACTTTATTGAAAAATCCTTGGATGTGCCAGTACATTGCAGTATGGAGCTCGTGGAGCTCAGGGCAAAGCTTGAAGGGTTAACAACTGTGGTGACATGTACAAACTGACTTGTAGAGAAAAGAGGCTAACGCTTCCACTATGTAGACAGCTAATGAATGCCAAACAAACTGGTGAGGAACTGATCAGAAAACGGGCTACACAGGATCCTTTTATGCCTATATGAGCGAGGGTGAACACGGGAGAAGAAGTAGTGGAGGAGTGAGCAGACAATCCCTCTTTAGCAGTCAGGATGTGCATGCGGCATAACCCGGTATGGAGTGCCTTAGAGAATGGTGGCTGCCATCCACCCAAGACAGTCAAGCTTGACTACTTTTATGCTACAGACCCAATTCATGACAGTACACATTGAGAGAATATATATGAAGAGCATAATAACTGTACACTGTGCACAATTCACGTAGGAAATTTTATCACATCAGAAATATTTACCATAGCACCTGAATGAAAAATTACAGGGTCAGAAAGTTTCTTTACTGTAATGAGAAAATGGTATTGAAATACACGGGTGTGCGAAAATAAACGATGAGACAGGTTTTCACATGTAATGTTACACAGAAGAATTTCAAATAGGTAGAGAGTACACCATAAAATAATTAAGATGCAAGAGTACGGGATAGGTGAACAACACTGACCAAGAATGCAATCAAAAGGTCGCAAAGAATCTTTATTCAAAAGTGGGCTCTGAGCTCACGAAGACAGAAGAAAGAAATGTCCATGTGACAGCAGCAGGCAAGAAAAATGCAGTCCTCAGTAGTGAATGTGATAACTCCTGACTAAAATGCAGAATGTGCACTATCTGTTCATGCTCAATATGAAGTTATTAAGCAGCTATTGAGGCATCATTACTCACTCCTCTTGTAGTGTCAGATGCAGCTGTGAAGTCCTAACTGACAACATGCTGCCAGGTATCTCTCAACAACACTTCACATGCGTTCAATTATATTTAGGTCTGGAGACCATGTAGGACAATCTATACAGCAAATATCTTCACTCACCAAAAGCTCACCAACAGCCATTGAGATGTAGCATTGTCATCCATGAACAGGAATTCAAGGCCCATAGCACCCCAGAAAAGAAGCATGTGAGGAAGGAGAAACTTATTGGAGAAACTTGTTATAACAGTGGTCACCAATAACCAAATGACTGAACCTTCTTGGAAGATGTGGAGTTCTACGGCCTTCAAGAATTATGGCTTTCTAAATGAGAACTCCCCCAACCAGCAAACCAGTGACTTTCAATGACACTGGAAGGATGATTGCCTGTTCCCCACCCCGTTCAGATTTACGTAAGTCCACAAATGCTACTAAGACTAAATTGGCTTTCATCTGTAAAGAACACTCAACCCCACTGCTGAGCTCCACAGTCAACAGTACACACTGTACCAGTCACTGAGCTAACAAATCACACTTTTAGTCTCCTGGTCGCACTAAAATGTGATATCAAGCATCCAGTAGTTGCATGTATGTATCTTGTGATTTCACCCATTATCTGCCAACACTCTCTCCTCACCTGTATGACAACATACCGGTACTTTGTTGCCACGGTTGCTCGTGAACGACCACTATTAAATACTTAGTGCAGCTGTTCCTGTCATTCGAAATGCCATCAAAGTTCATTGGCATGATGCTGTGTGCAATCCCAAATTTTTCGGCAACAGTTAAACTTTTTTCAACTGCCCAATGATTTGACATTGGGTTAAGTTATCCACATCTTATCTATGGAACTGTCTGTTCGCCATACAAGACATCAGACAGCAACTCAACGTTATTCAAACATATGTTGATATGTACTGTAGTGTTATATATTACATTATCCTTTCGCACATAACATCGTACTCACAACATAACTCAGCCATCACTGTCTGAACCCTAGTGCCAACCTAACACACACCTTCCACATATTTCCCAACACATCTCCCTTTTTTTAAATAATAATTATAAGTTTGCAAGTCTGTCCCCTTCACTTCATCGTCTTTACACAATAGACGTCTGACCATTTTTCTNCCACGGTTGCTCGTGAACGACCACTATTAAATACTTAGTGCAGCTGTTCCTGTCATTCGAAATGCCATCAAAGTTCATTGGCATGATGCTGTGTGCAATCCCAAATTTTTCGGCAACAGTTAAACTTTTTTCAACTGCCCAATGATTTGACATTGGGTTAAGTTATCCACATCTTATCCATGGAACTGTCTGTTCCCCATACAAGACATCAGACAGCAACTCAACGTTATTCAAACATATGTTGATATGTACTGTAGTGTTATATATTACATTATCCTTTCGCACATAACATCGTACTCACAACATAACTCAGCCATCACTGTCTGAACCCTAGTGCCAACCTAACACACACATTCCACATATTTCCCAACATTTCTCCCTTTCTTTACATAATAATTATAAGTTTGCAAGTCTGTCCCCTTCACTTCATCGTCTTTACACAATAGACGTCTGACCATTTTTCTTTTCACTTTACAGGTCCAACCTTTGGGGTTGCAGAATTCTTCATCCACTCCTTGTCCTGTAGCATTCTCCGCTTTTTTGTTCCTCTCCGGAAAACCCTAGGAAAGGTTGCTCTTCTGGGGACTCTGCCCCTCGCTGCATCCGTTCCACTTGCAGAGGGTCATTACTTGAGTTGCTAGACAGCTCTTCTGAAGATGGTGGTTTCACTGTATCTCCACTGCTCTCATCTCGCACTTTAATTAATTGTCTCCTATTTTGCTGAATAGCATTACCATCACTGATCAGCTGGTAGGACCTGGGATGCTAAGTGGATCCTTGGATTGCACCATATCTTTTGAGATCGGGTATCCACACATGCATACCTTGCTCAAGAGGTTCCAGACCCTTGGCTCCATGTCTTCTATCAAAATTGTGCTTGCAGGGGTCCATCAGAAGACAGTCACGTTCGTGAATTATTTGCAGTGTCTGTTGGTCCCATCATGGCTGCAAAGTAGAAGGTGTTACTGGTAAGGTAGTGCTCAACTTCCTGCCAAACAACAATTTTGCTGGTGAAAATCCCGTCTCCAGTGGTGTAGCCCGGTAAGCAAGTAATCCCAGATTTGGATGTGGTGATTTAGACAGAATCTTCTTTGTCTCTGGTACCCCATGCATGGCAAATATGTTTTGCAACCTAGTAATCACAGTCTCAGCTGTTATACGATCCAGACGCACTACCTCAATGTATCTTGAAAAATAGTCTTGCACTACTAAACACCGTGTTCCTTGTACTTCCATGATATCCACTCCCACAAAGAACTACAGTCATGCTGGGAGTGGTGTGGGCATCAGGGGTTCTGCTCGCTGCTGCAAGCACTGTGTGCAGTTTTCTACGAGAGCCTTGATGTCTTGTGAAATGTTGAGCTACCATACAGATTCCTTNCCATCATACAGATTCCTTTGCCTGACACCAAAATTTTGCGATACCTATGTGTCCTTGGTGGGTTTTGCTCAGCATACTTGCACGTAGAACTTTAGGAATGAAAATTCTATCACCATACATAATCAAACCATTCTGGTATGTTAAATGTCCTCTATGTGGCCAAAATGCAGAACCCTGTTGTTGAATCCCTGAAGAATATCCTGTTTTAGAGCCAGACATACTACATCATTGGTCTGTGCCGTCTCAATCTCCCTCAGCCGAACATCTGAAAAAGGGGCTTCTTGTAGCACACTTTTAACAAAAAGTTATTTTTCCATAATATCTTGAGCATTGTCTGCCAGCTTCTCCACTGGAGCCCGTGACAATGTATCAGGCATGAAGAACTCTGTTCCTGCACTATACAACATTGTGTAATCAAAACTCATTAGGTGCATCCGCATCCGTTGTAACCTTGCTGTGAGCCCGGTTACTGGTTTACTTGACAGTAGGGTGACCACTGGAAGTGGTCACCCTACTGTTGGTCAGTTCTTATGATTATCTCGGCACCCAACACATACTCTCAAAACCTTTCACATGCCTTAGTGATAGCGAGGGCCTCTTTCTCAATTTGTGCATAATGCCGCTCTACCTCATTCAGGCTTCATGACGCATATGCAACAGGTTTCCATACTCCTCTGTGGCATTGCTCCAGGACACCTTCAACCCCATACAATGAAGCATCTGCTGATATTTGTGTCTCTGCAGTACGCGAGAAAAGTGCCAGCATCGGCCGTTGTGCAATTACCTCCTTTAACTTCTTCACTGCTTCTTCTTGTGGTGCACCCCACGTCCACTGTGCTTTGTAGTAGCATCCTCAATGGTTGTGTCTTCTCTGCCAACTAAGGGATGAATTTCATTAGATAATTCACCATCCCGAGGAAACATCTGAGTTCTGTCACGTTTGTGGGATCAGGCATGTTGGTAATCACATAAGTTTTCTCGGGGTCAGGCTACACTGTGCCCTCACTTATAATGTGACCCAGAAACTTCACAGTTTTCTCTTTAAACTTGCATTTTTCTTTGTTGTGGGTAACACTATTTAGCTTCAACTTCTCCAATACTACTTCCAGTCTCTCATCATGCTCTTTTTCTGTGCTACCACATACTAGTATGTCATCTGCCTGGTTTACAACACCTGGCATTTCCCCAGCAATGTGTTGCATTTGGCACTGGTAATGTTCAGGCCCTGAGTTTATACCAAATGGTAATTTGTTAAAATGAAAGCATCCAAATGGTGTAATAAATATGGTAAGAGGCGCACTATTGTGTGTAAAAGGAATCTGTCAGAACCCCCTTGAAGCATCTAACACCGTGAACCATCTAGCATTCTGCAACTAGGCCAGACTCTCTTCCACTAAAAGCAANACCCCCTTGAAGCATCTAACACCGTGAACCATCTAGCATTCTGCAACTAGGCCAGACTCTCTTCCACTAAAAGCAACTGTAGCCTCTCTCTACTAATGTATTTGTTGAGCTCTGTGTAGTCAACACTAAATCTAATGGATCCATTCTTTTTTCGTACAACTACTACTGGTGCACATCACTCAGTTTGAGAATGTATCGGGGTGATAACCTCTTCCTTCAACATTCTAGTTAGCTCATCTNTCGGGGTGATAACCTCTTCCTTTAACATTCTAGTTAGCTCATCTTTCACTTTCTCTCTAAGTGGCAGTGCCACCCGCCTAGGGGCTGCCACTGCATAGGGAGTAGCTTGTTTTTTAAGTGTGATATGGTATTCTTCACCCAACCTACCAAGGCCCTGAAATATAGTTGGAAATTTATCCACATACCTGTTTTCTGCATCTGTGACTTCTGCTGCCTCCTGTACTGCCAACATATATCCAGTGTCCTAATTTCCGGCTGGCCTAATAGTGGAACATGCTGGTGCTTCACCACAAAAATTTCTTGGCTGATCTGCTGCTCCCCTAGTGACAAAAGTACTGTGGCAGTACCCTCCCCTTGGATGGGGTTTTTGCCAGCCCCAAAGAGCTTCTTCCCAGTTCTGTTCACAAACAACCCTAACCCGTTACTCAATTCATTGCCTATGACAGTCACATCAGCTCCAGTGTCTATTTTGAATGTGGTTTTAATGCCTTGCACTTGCAGCTGTATGTACCATGGGTCAGAACATACTTCCATTGCCACTTCGCCCATGTAATAGTAATGTTCTTCAACCTCCTATACAATTCCACATTTTGAACACTTGCTACTGTTACTTCTACTATTACTGGTACCTCTGCCTCCACTACTGCCACCACCATCACTACAGTCTTGTGCCTTCTTACTCTTCCAATCCCCACTGGCACTTGCAGGCATCACCTTCTGCCGTCTGTTAAGGTTATGAGGTGCCTTGTTGCTCCAAATGACATTGACACTGGTAGTATTGTAACCAACTAACTGTTGCTGGCTGTGCACTGCTTCTGCTTGGCAAAATTTTCTTTACTGCTTCCGTCACTATGAGGTTATGGTCCATCAGCAATGCTTTGGATAACTTATCATTTGCAATTCCTATAACTGAAACGGTAGTAATACATAAGTTCCTCCTTAAGGTTTAGTAATTCACAGGTTTCTGCAAAATTAAAAACATTTTTGATAAATGCATCCGCGGGTTCTCCCTCTTGCTGGCGGCGCTTGAAGAGCTTAGCGCATTCGTAAACATAATTTTTCTTAACCTTGAAGAAGTCGCTGAACTTTTGTGTCACTGTATTGTACTTGGTCGCTTGCTCTGATGTCAAAGC
Organism: Clitarchus hookeri; assembly: GCA_002778355.1. NCBI lineage: Eukaryota > Metazoa > Arthropoda > Insecta > Phasmatodea > Phasmatidae > Clitarchus > Clitarchus hookeri. The sequence goes on along the minus strand of NQII01003812.1, from coordinate 182,945 downwards.
GAAGGATACTAACAACTCATATGCAGTAGAGGAACATATTTACTTGCCTTCTCTTTGGCTTTTCAGAAAGCTCTGATGCCACACGGAACTGTTCAAAGCTTTTAATCCATTTGTCATATTCTGTGGGCCTTGTCGGTACACTCGTTTCACTTAGTAAAAATCCGCAGCGGAATACATTCTTCTAGCTATGCTGGTTCCCGAATAGAAAACAGCTTGTTTCCCTTAAGACCCCACTTATGAAACCATGTCGTGTTATATATCACATCATTCTTTTGCACATAACATCGTACTCACTACNCGTGAATAGAAAACAGCTTGTTTCTCTTAAGACCCCACTTATGAAACCATGTCGTGTTATATATCACATCATTCTTTTGCACATAACATCGTACTCACTACAAAACTCAGCCATCACTGTCTGAACCCCAGCGACAAGCTAACACACATATTCCACATATTTCCGAACACCACATGTACTATGCAATACCTTCCACTGTGATGCTGGGCGTACACTGCACTAGTGCTTTATAACCTTCACACAAGCCCACAGTATGCCATGCTGTGTATATGCACATGCTCTACCGTACCGGACCCAGGCCAATCTACTGGTTGGTCTACAGATCAGTCTTACCTGTCTGTTCTGCTGTTATATTCATTTCTCACCTACGTCCTTAACTTTTTCATACTTGTGTATTAACAACACACCATAAATAAGTTAGATTAGTTCACTGCGAAAGGAGGCTTAAAGGAAGAAAATGTAAAAACCAACATGGCATCGCTTACACACCAAATTCTCTGCATTCACTGTTTACACCAGTGCAAAACAGACTAGATCACTGTATGCCCATGCAAAATACATTAAGTAGAAGTTTTTTAAAAGTAGAAATGTAACAATATGTATTTAAAAACTGGTTATGTTGCTAAAAATGCAGTAATTTTTTTTTATGGAAACTTAATTTTTTTTAACTTATCTTGTGCGTATTACTTTCAGCAAGCGCTGTCAATCTGAATACAGACATAAGCAATTTACAAACCAGCTGATGGCAGGCATTGCAAAGGGCGTCATTTGTGGCNGCTGATGGCAGGCATTGCAAAGGGCGTCATTTGTGGCGAGACTATTACAAAGCTAGTGATTGTTGGTTCTCCATATCATCCATCTGGCCTTCATAGCTGAAAAGAACTACCAAGAAAAGTACAAAGCTCAACATGAATTTGTGATTTGTATGAAAATGTGGTAGGGGAATGATGTATAATAAAATGTTCTATTACAAAACAAAAATTTTTCCAAAAAGTGTTTTAGTTTGAGAGATGTGCTGGCACGCAGTAGGTACCTTCCCCCTTAATGTCGCTTGGAGAGTACCTACATGGGTAAGAAGTGTGAGTGAGAGCAAGTAAAAATGTGAGAGTATGAAAGACAGTGAGAGTGAAGTGACTAGCAATGTGAAAGTGTTAAAGTGGAAGTATACCAGATTCACTGTAAACGAGTACTGTAATAAGNAAGTGAAGTGACTAGCAATGTGAAAGTGTTAAAGTGGAAGTATACCAGATTCACTGTAAACGAGTACTGTAATAAGAATAATTATAAGAAAAATACTGAAATCTCTTACTTTCCTAGTCTGGCATCTTGCTACTACTAGTTGTGATATTTTGGAAGATAAAAGGCATAATCTTTGAGTATTAATGTGGATTACAGTCAAAACACAGTCAAAATGTGTTACGTGGATTCAAGCACCATGTTCAACAACCCTTTGCTGTTTCCTTTAATTAAAAAATGAATGAAAATTCCTAAGGCCCCAGATGTATTAAAAGTGTGTCCAACACAGTGAGATGAATGATATAAACACACAAAAAACACGAATTACAAAATCTAAGACCACTTTCACCAATGTAAATCAGAGAAGCACCAACAACTTCTGAAACCCATAACCTTCTGACAACAAGCTTGATGTTCTTTTCAATCTTCAAGGTGTCAACAACTTATGTAATGAGATGTTCACTAAGTTCAGTAAGTGAATAATGCTTCTACGATGGAAAATTAATCATGACAACTTCAGTTTCGAAAGACATTGTTGTTAAAATTGCACAACTATAAAAATCAACAAAACGCAAGAGCCCTAAATAGCCAATTCTGAAAATCAAAGAAATGACAAAAATTAATAAAAGTTCATGCAACAGACTATTTAAAGAGGCATGCACTAAACTCCTAAAGAACACAAGACATTTGAATAGTTAGTTTACAATAATATTTCTCAGTATCCAGTTTTTAAATTTTTATACAGTAGCTAGTTATGCAAAATGCAGGTGTTAATGATATGTTACAAACTAGGTAAATAAGTCTCAAATATCAACTTTATACATATTGCTTTTAGGCAGTTAGGTGACATATATTTATAATGAAATTAGTTCTTAAAAACAACACTGAAATCTTTACATAAATTAATTACATATTCAGTTAAGAGAAAAATGTATAAACTCCCTTTTCGTAGCAAATAATTACCATTTTTATTGAAAAATCATAGTAATAATACAATTATTATTATACCTGCTGTTTTGATAATATGTACAAATATTTTTGCATACATCTGCACCATGTAAAATAAGGTAAATGACATAACAAAAATTGCTGAGTGATGTTTAAATATCAGTAAAACTTCATAGTTTAAAGTAGTGATGGGCAGATACCCAAATTTTCTTGATACAGATACCTCGATCGATTCCATTAGGTTAGCTTTTTAATACTCAATACCTTTACCAATACTCTGTACTTAGAATTTTGAAAAATTATTGGTATACATGCGAGGCTACTAGTTGTATCTCTTCAGTATGAAATTTTATTTCGTTAGGACATTTTATTTTATTACGAGGGTTATTCGGAAAGTAAGGTCCGATTTCTTATAAAACATAAACCATCACAGATTTTTTCAAAAAACTTTTTTTATTTAATTCCTTACATGTTTCTTTATTTTTCTACATTGTTTCCATAATTGTTTAAACATTTGTCATAACATTCTACAAGCTTTTGTATGCCTAAGTCATAGACGTCTGCCGCCTGTGAGGATAACCAGTCTGTAACTGCTTCTTTCACCTCATCATCTGCGGCGAAGCGCTTGCTGCCGAGAAACGCCTTTAGGTAGCGGAACAAGTGAAAATTGCTCGGCGCCAAGTCTGGACTGTATGGTGGGTGGTCAATCTGTTCCCATCCTAAAGATCTGATCAGATTTTGGGTGTGAATGGCAGAATGGGGTCTGGCATTGTCATGCAGCAACAAAACTCCAGACGTCAGAAGGCCACGTCGCTTATTTCGTATTGCACGTCAAAGTTTAGTCAGGGTAGTGCAGTAAGCGGCTGCATTGATTGTTGTCCCTTGCTGCATAAACTCAACTAACAAGACTCCATGTCTATCCCAAAACACGGTTGACATAACCTTACGTGTTGAGATTGTCGGCTTGGCCTTGACTTTGACTGGTGATGTTGGGCGATGCCATTCCATTGACTGACATTTAGACTCTGGGGTCATGTGAGAAACCCACGTCTTGTCCCCTGTGACAATCTTCTCTAAAAATTTATCACCTTCCTTATGATATCGGTCCAAAAAATCAAGAGCACAAGCCATTATTTTCATTTGGTGTTCCTCAGTAAGCAGCCTGGGAACCCAACGTGCACACAATTTGTGAAATTGCAAATTTTCAGAGACAATTTTGTGCAAAGTTGATCTACCCACATTCGGAAATTCCAATACTAAAGTTGAAATTGTGAATCGCCGGTCTTCACGAATCTTTTCATCCACAGCTTTGACTAAATCTTCTGTGATCACTGATGGTCGGCCTGATCGCGATTCTTCATGGACATATTTTCCCGTCCGTCCTTGAAAGCTCTCACCCACTTACGCACTTTGCTGTCACTCATCGCATTGGGACCATACACTTGACTTATCTGTCGATGAACTTCCGCAGCTGAAACGTTCCTTGCTGTCAAAAATTGAATCACTGACCGTATTTGACAGTCAGTGGGCTAATCAATTGTTTTAAACATTTTAAACTGACACTGTAATCAGCACACTGCAACAATACCAATGCAAATGGCATCGTTTGATGAGCAAGGCATGCTGGGAGTCAGTGCGCACGCGCGTTACAATGTTCACGCGACATTTGATTAGCTACGGCGATTTGGACCTTACCTTCTGAATAACCCTCGTAGATGGTTTAATTTTTGCCTTCATTAGAAATGGTCTTCCATTGAAACAAAGATATTTTACTTGCCAAAAGAGACTATTGTGCTTTTGGAGGCAAATCATTCCATTGTCTGCTTCTCTCCAGTGACCCAAGTTCGATTCATATATTTCAAATAGCTTCCCAGCCAGTGTATTTCCATTACATTCTACAAAAACAATTTTATTGTAAAGAAGCAAAATAATGCATACATTTTTCTGTCACTATAAATGAAGCATTATGTTGTATTCCCATTATTCAACAATAATGGCACAGCGGATGCATGCACAATTGTTTGAAATGTCAATCGCAGCCATAATATTTTTGTACTGAAAACTGAATCGCAGGGTAAACAACTGCTATTTATTTTCCAGTGTCATCAATGGCATCTTTGAAAGAATATTGCAACTGTAATTCAAGTTTTTGAGCCATATCATATACGGATTGCTTTCGTTTGAATATAATGTGTAAACCATTAAAGCGGTATAGCCAATGAAATTGTACAATAACATGAATGATGGCTGCAGCCATACTCTGTGTTCTATGCTCTAGATCACGTTCTCGCAAAAATGCATCTGCCTGATCGGCTTGAAGACTACCACGGAATTTGCAGTTGTTTTCTGGAGAATGTGTTTCACATTACGAAGCTTGTATGCAATATGTTTTGTTACAGAAGTACCACAAAATATATTCCATATCCTGCATACAATTCAGTCTGTAAAATAAGTAACTTTCATGAACAATTTCATGTAGTACGTAAACTTTTAATCAATTTATTACTATTCTTCACTGACATTTTTTAAAAACTTATCTATCTTATTTTAAAAATGGAAATACTAATATTTTAATTTATTAAAACCTATACTATGAATAACACAGGTACAACTAAAAATTATTACTCAAATAAACTGTAGGTACTGTTGCAATATAAATTTTTCCCACGACAAAAAATTGGTACCTGTTTCTAACCTGCACCTTTTCTTTCAAAAATATTTTCGGGAAAATAGTGCTGTTAGAATTGAGTAAATATGGTAATAAAATGCAGCAAATAAAATTCATGTCACAACTCAAGTGCTATACACATTTTTTCAACACTTTTTTTTTTCCAGTAGTAGTTTTTAAAAGGAATAAAATTTTTTCAGTGTGAAGAATTGGTATTGTGGTATCAAGAATCAGAATCGGCCCATCCCTAATTTAAAGCTATTTAATAGACCTTATGACCAAGTAACACAGTTTAAAATCATTATTTTTCTAAGTGGAACAAACTTAACTTTATGGCAAATTTTTATACCGCTAAAACTAATTAATAATTATATTGTTTCAAACCACTTACAAATTACACTGACCATCAACAAATTTTATCATTGACATGGCCCGTATGCACTTGCCCAGTATGAAAATTGTAGGGCTTCCTGCCTGTACAGCCCTGTTCCAACCTAACAGAGTGAAAGAGTGAACCAACAACGGGACGGCTGCTCCAACAATACAGGCATGCTACCGTCTTCAGATGTCACACACTCACTGCTTTAGTTATTCTGGTGCAGCAACTGATTCTGCCAACTGCCGTCACCCATCATAGTGGCATTGCCATCCTTTTCCCTTGCCACTGTCTAAGTGCGTACAAGACATGGATTAGGCCTCAGATATGCATTCTGCATTTGCAGGCCACCACAAAGTTAGTCTTTGTTTAATCAACTGAATTGAATGTCTTACTGTACAAATAATCATACATTTGAATGGGGAGTTTTGATTCTTTCACTTAAAGAGCTCTATGCTTTAAATCTGAAAATACTTAAAATTGCCAACTGCCACTGCGCTCATTACCATTGCTAATTCCAATAGATTCAATCCATTGATGGCCCAATTGTACTACATTAACTAAACTCAAACACTGCATACCTTGTCACTGTACAGCTGCTCTGAAAATGACCAACTCTATTAGATAAATCAAACACCACAATGACCTGGTGGTACTTAATTTAATCAAAACACCATGCACCATGCCAGTATGAATATTTGCTGGCTGAGCTCATATTCCACTTTGACAGCCCTGCAGCACTTCACCATCCTTGCCATGGTGCATATGTTTGCTAAGCGATCTCAACTCTGTTGGCTGAGTCAATAACCGTAAGCAACCAGATGGCATGGTACTCCAGAGTCCCGTCTCCCTTCTGGCCACAATTTATGTCATTGTCAGAAGGGGGACTGTGAGATATTATATGCTGCAAGTGACTTGTGTTTTATGAGATACCATCCTGACACAACCATCAGGTCTGCTGCCACCAGCCATAAAAAGCTCTGCCNTCCTCCAACAATGGAAATACCACTTCAGTTTCCTTGCCACTACCCACAGCAATCTTACATACTTCTTCTGGAGTTATTTACAGTGCATGCACACTTAGACAAAGCACAGCGTAGCAAGGAGAAAAAAAATTTCTGCCCAAAAAAGTTTAATGCAAATGAATGAGAGCCTACACACTTGGGCACAGTGCAGCAAAGTCAGTACATGTGAAATCTAGAGGATCAGCAGGCGGCAAAAGTCACTTCGTGTTGCACCAAGTGTGCAGGGGTAAGTGCAGTGATGAGAAGATCCAAGGCACCTTCGCTGACAACGCTTGCCCCTATTTCGGGTGCTGTCTGCTTTCAAGACATTAACATGCAATGGAACAGGCACCAGTATAGGGACAGTCCAGATCAGCATATCTATTATTTCTGAAGAGCTAGTGCTGGAAAAATTTCTCTCACTTTCCAAGTTCAGGAAACAGATAATGAAAGTCACCAAACATCCTTTTTTGTTTATATCATGGACCTAGAAAANTCACTTTCCAAGTTCAGGAAACAGATAATGAAAGTCACCAAACATCCTTTTTTGTTTATATCATGGACCTAGAAAATTTTTTTTCTCTCTCCTCTCTCTTTAGTTCTACTGCAGTCGTATGATAAGCTGCTCATAACTACATGACACTTAGTACAAAGCTACCAGGGTGGAGTGGCAGTACACCAGGGCCTGATNCTGATAAGCTGCTCATAACTACATGACACTTAGTACAAAGCTACCAGGGTGGAGTGGCAGTACACCAGGGCCTGATTCCGGACAAACTTCGTTGACGAACAATTTAGCATTACATTGTCACATGTGAAGTTCATCGAACTTTAATGACGTCATGCTTCTTGGCTGAATTTATCCTATATTCATGACATTAAAAACAGTAGAGATGGCAGACATGCAAGAAAATATGCCAAACACAGTATATATTGTTTCAAATGAAAATTTTGGGGTCTGTAAAATGTATTTCTATGCTAATTGACATTTAATGCTAGTCTGAATAAATTAACACTATTCTTATAGCACAAAATAGTAATCAGACAATAAATATAAATTTAAAAGTACATGACATTGTGGCATTGTTGTATACAGTNTTATAGCACAAAATAGTAATCAGACAATAAATATAAATTTAAAAGTACATGACATTGTGGCATTGTTGTATACAGTTCAAATTGGTTTTCCACTACGGCCCATAACTGTTATTTAGCAAAATAAAATATCACGCAGCTATAGATGTGTGTTTCCTCACCAATTTAAAATGCTACCACTCCATAGTATTCTGTTTTATGTCTTAAACGGTTATTAGTTCACTATGTAACTTATGCATGTTTTAATAGTTGGTTATGTCTAGCATCCATTTATCTGTGTAATAATGATGAATATTTGGACAGCTAAGTCAATTGAATGTCATTCAAATATAATTTTCTTTATAATTACATACCATCACACATTGTTATAAACGCATCCTTTAACAGAAAACAGAGTGTGTTGACTTTTTATGCATAAAAACAGCACTAAGTAACTCTGGACTGCCTGCTGATTTGAAGCGTTTTACAAAAAGTGTGAAATTCCCATTTTCCAAAACTAAAGTGTTAGTAATAAAACAAAATGTTATGAACATAATGACACAATGTATACCCACAATAATAATATTAATTTTAAATGGTTTTGTGCAGCCAGTGTTTAGGACAATGTTTTAAGTGTTAACTGAAATGACATTACGCACAGCATATAAAATAAATTAAAAAGGATTGAGTTTAACTAAAATAATTGTAGTTTATAAAATAGGTAATATTTTGCAAAGAGAATTAAAAGTATGTGCCTTTCCAAATATTATTTGCATTTGTGTAAGATGTTGTAAGATTTGTAACAAATTTTCTCATTATGCGAAACTTACGTAACAGTTGAATGTGAAAAAACCATACTGTGTATAGTTACAAAATTAATGCCAGAGTAAAATTTTGTCCTTTGTCTACATTTCTTATGCATATAAGCTATTATCTACCTTCAGTAATACCTAAATAAAAAAGTATCTATCGTATCTATAGAAAAAAATGCAAGGCAAAAAGAAATGTTAAAGTACTGTATATTTTTTTTGCGGCTGCAGTAAAGAAATAAATATTAGGAATTCACTGGCTTTTTAAATTCATTTTTATTTTCTTATGGACAGACACTTTAAATGCTTTTCTGGCTGCGGCTGACAAATGATTTCCAAGATCTGCCATAATTTTCCATCATTGTGTTTTGCAGTGAAGGAACATAACATATATGTGATGTGCAAAACAGACAACTGACAATTGTAACTACGCTGAACACAGTGACATTATAACTGAAGAGAAACTTTGTATTGTATGGCACTCTGTTATCATGCTCGTTAGAATGTCGTTGGTCAATGAAGTATACCGTTACTCTTCAATTGAACATAATGTGTAAGTCTCATTAATGCAAAGGCACATGAGCAAATGGTTAAACTTGTACACACTTGTAACTGATAAGCTGTATTACATCATAGTTAACATGTACACAGTGCTGGAATGTGAAAACCAACAAAGAGATAAGATAAACTAAAACAGATAAGACCTCCCAGGTTAAAATTTCTTATCTACTATGTTATTTCTTATGGGGAAAAGAGGTCAACACATCACACACTAGTAATATTAGAGTGCTTGTGATGCTGAGAAATTGTCTAACTGGTAAATATCAGGTTTCCTGAATTATGGCGTTTACGGAAAAAAACACAACTCCTAAAGTCCACTTCCAGCTTTAGCAGTTATACCTTGAAGACCAAATCTATATAAATAACTAAAAAAAATATAACGCTCTTCTATACTAACCCGACATTTACCAATATGGCTGAATTGGTTCCCTGGGATATTATTTGTTGGAAGACAGTGCAAGTGCATGAAAGTGTCATTAATCAGACTGCTGTAATTAGTATTTATTCATCACCTGTTTTGATCTCTCGTAAGAAGATGAAGTTTGAGCTTGGTAATGAAATATGGATTTATAGAACATTAATTGGTACAACTGGGAATTTGCATATTCTTGGTCATGTAGAACTTATGTATAATGCATAAATGTCAATAATATTTGTTTGATCAAAATCAGCTCAGTGGTTCTAATTTTATGTTTCAAGGTTATGAACTTANCATAAATGTCAATAATATTTGTTTGATCAAAATCAGCTCAGTGGTTCTAATTTTATGTTTCAAGGTTATGAACTTAGAAAATTTCTCAGCATCACAAGCACTCTAATCTTACTAGTGCGTGATGCGTTCACCTCTTTGCACCATAAGAAATAACAATGTAGATAAGAGATTTTAACCTGGGAGGTCTTATTTGTTGTTAGTTTATCTTATCTCTTTGCTGAATTTCACATCCCAGCACTGTGTACATGTTATTTATGATGTAATACAGCCTATCAGTTGCAAGAGTGTACAAGTTTAACCATTTGCTCATGTGCCTTTGCATAAGGTGAGGTGTTCGCAATCACCACCCAGGATCGTGGNTGTGTACAAGTTTAACCATTTGCTCATGTGCCTTTGCATAAGGTGAGGTGTTCGCAATCACCACCCAGGATCGTGGTGATGGCAGTGAAAGGGAGCTGTGCTGTTCGCCTCTCTGCAGTCTGTTCGCAGCGCATCGCTTTGTCCAAGTGTGCAGGGCCTCCCGAGTGGCCAGATCACTGCACTATGCTTCGCCACTCTGCCCTTCCCCCAAGTGTGCTGGCACCTTTAGTCAGAAGAAATTTCTAGCTGCATTGAATTTAGGAAAGGTCAAAGGAACCACTGTCAATTTCTGATCTTAGCACAAATGATGTGCTACTGATTGACTAGCTGCTACATACAAAAATTACCTTAAAAGTAAAATTATAATATTTTATTAACTATATTACACCACTAAAAAAATAAATAACCATTACTTACAGAAAACCTGTTTATTAAAAACTGATAAAAACCTAAAATTCTTCTACAAATTGATGCATGAGATTTTATGGATACAAAGAAAAAATTGAAGAGATTAGACTTATGTGGCCTGTTTTTCTGATAACAAGAACTTCATTCTTGACCATTTGGTTTTCTTTTGTTACAAATACTCAAGCAGGCTATTAGACTGGCTACCAATGATAGCAATCAATTTGTAAATACTAATTTAACCAGTAATATACTTAATGTATGGTAGACAATACTTGTGTAAACCCATCAATTTTACAGGAAAATAAAATTCCACGAGCAAGCAAATTTAATCTTTCCTTAAAACTCTTGAGAATAAGACTTACAACTTAAAAAATGTTATGGTAAAAGCAACTGAATGGTAGACAGTTTAGAGCTTACCATCATCTTCCAAGACTTGCTGCTCCGAGCAGCTGCTGCCTCGCTCACCAACACCCTGGGTTGAGCTCATGCTCCCACCAGACTGCAAAACATCATGCTTTACACCACCATGTTAACAGGAAAGCAATTCTCAACAAACTACGTGTCACAGATGGACAAATTAAACTATTTAACACCAAACAATGTACCTCTGATATAAACGAGTTATAAGTAATTATTAATATGTATTTTGATCCCTGTTAATATTCCCTGCATAATGCATTGAAACTATGCCTTGGGAAAAAAATCATGAATAGCAATACACCTCAAAATTTAATGTACACAACTTATACTGCTGTGCCAGTCACTAGCTGATTATATTTCATGCTAACAAAACACACAGATCCTAGTTTTTTTTTAAAGGGGACCCTTCATATGTATGAGAGAGTGCACGAGTTACCTGCTTTTACTGAAGTAAATGTACAGTACTACCAGTTGAGTATATTCTGTAAATTCAAATTCCAGAGATTAGATGATTTTAAAATGACAGGGTTACCACAGAAAACTGATCATCAAAAATCCTAAGTTTTCCTAAACAAAAAGAAAAAAATTTCAGACTAACCACACTGATGCAGCAAAAATATTACTAACAATTTTAAAATTAGAAACAAACATTATGTAAACTGTACGAACAAACCCACCAAAAATGGTGGCTTCATCAGTTTAAGACACATTGTCATCTTTTGTATAGTTACGGTATACAAAAATATTCACTGATCAATCATGTTTAGCTACCCAGAGTTGTTAAACCAAAAATTTTAATATCAGTTAATTTTTATACATTTTGTGCTAATAAAAATGTTTACTGATTACAAAATTACACTGAGTCTTTGAGCAAAAAAATTAAACAATATACTGTACTGAAGTTTGGTTACAATAACCTCCTGGGTTTTAGTTTTCTTAAATTTTTCTCCAACAAACAAATTTTCTTTCCTACCTCCTCTGCAACTTCTTCAAGCTTCATTCTCTACAGTCTCTTCTCTTTCTTCAATTTTAAAATCTTGTTTGCGAATTTCTTTTGTTCTGCTCTGGCCTTCTTTGCATCACTCTCCTACTGATATTTCTTTTCACGAAGTCTCTATAGTTTCTTCTGGCTGTTCTTATGGAAAGTAATATTTTCCCAGCCATATGTACATAATTATCCCACCATAGTGCTTAATTGTATCATTGACAGTTCTTTGGGCAATGAGTGACTCTCTATGTATGTTTTCCACCAACAGTGATTTATTTGTTGAAAATCCACCTTCAACAGTGGCATTGCCATGTGGTAGAATTATACAAGATTTTAACAACCTCCCACAGTTGTTCACAGTTAGCTTTACAATTCGTAATCTGAGAAAAAAAAANGAATTATACAAGATTTTAACAACCTCCCACAGTTGTTCACAGTTAGCTTTACAATTCGTAATCTGAGAAAAAAAAACACGCTAAAAGCTAACATCTGCATAAGTTTTAAACTTGTTAAAGTCAAGTGTTATTCCATCGGGATNAAAAAAAAAACACGCTAAAAGCTAACATCTGCATAAGTTTTAAACTTGTTAAAGTCAAGTGTTATTCCATCGGGATGATGAGATAAATGTGGTATTACAGTATATGTCTGTCCTGACCAAAATAATATTTTCACAAAAAATTCCTGACTAAACACATAGTACAGTATTCACAATATTGCTGACTTTTGCAGAAAAAAATTCTCAAATTCCTGACTTTTCCTGACAATGGGAACCATGAAATAATTGCCATAGCTTTGTTTTCCAAATCTGAATTATATACAAATGCTAATGTTTTAAATGTATGTCCTATAAACATGCTTAAAGTATGTAACTAAAACTAAAAATTTTGAGTGATTTAAAGTTTGCAATAAAAATAATATGATACATTACACACTACATGGCCAAAATCACTAGGTAGGTATCCATATGGCTGCACGGTCCAAATGCACAAATAGGCTGTTGAACTCTCTTTTCTGTTATTGAAGTACTAACCAATCACAGTAGGCATTTCACTATACTGCTTTAACCCTTACTTTTGGCCCAATATAAACCAACAGAGTTATATTCCTCCACTGTAAACAATTGGTAGCTGCCAGAACTATGTTGACGTACTGCTGCAGGTAATTAATATCTTGTAAAAATAGACCTCACAAAATCAACATGATTATTAGCATTTGCCTACTTACAGTTCTAGCCACTTTCCGATGAGGGTGCAAAATCTAGGCTATAATCACTTATTGCTTCTTTTATCTACATTTATAACGTGTACTTATGAAAAACTTCTCCAGCACTATGCCTATTGTCGTCCACTTCACATATCTTATTTCCTACTGACAATGTGCTGTAAGTAGTTGTGACATTTATCAGCAGTTAACTGGCATACTACAGAGTGGTGCACTGAAACACGCATATTGCGTAAATGTGACTTCCTTCCTTTTGTGTACTGAAAATACTCGCAGCAAACACACCACATATTTCAGCTGCAAGTACAGCTATTTGCTCCAAAGGCAACATCATACGCTGATAAGAAAAGGTAATTACACATTTAAAACAATTCTCTTTTCATGACTTTTTAACTGTCATCACTGAACATGCCACTTTAACAGAGCAGCACATGACTCACAATCACAACATGCCATTTTAGCTATTGCTGCCAGTAGTCCAACGACTTCATGCAGTAGGTTAGTAGTGACACACCAGAACCGTAAGAACAGACTGTCGTCAATGCACAGTAAACGCACACATCATAGCTAACAGACAACAAATGATTTTGAAATGAAGTGTGGTAGATTCTCAGCGTGTAAAAATATTTGTAACATAACATTGAACAATAAGTAATTCTTTTTAAAATTATGTTGTAGAGTTTGCATAGTATGTTCATTAAAATTTAAACTAGTTTTATGTGAGTTCAGATCAGATATAGTACGAAGGTGAACCAATCAAAAAAGACTACCTCATGTTGATTTATTTACGATGGGACTAAAATAAAGAATATTAAGTTCTAATACACTACTAGTGGAATTTATACCCATTCTTCATGTAGCATGGTGAATATTTAATGTTCGGCTGTTGGTGGAATGGGTCTGGCATGCAAATGATGCTCTAGCTAATCCCAAACCTTTATTCAAGGGCCAAAATAAAAAATCCTGCTAACTGTATGTTCAAACAATTTTCCTGCATGCAAAAGTAAAAATGTGGTTATCTTAGTTTCAAAGTTATAGTAGTGTTAGATAAATATTGTATAAAAACATATCTTTTTTTTAAATATGACAAATTATTGGTATTTTGAGGCATTTGGGAAGCCAACCACCGAGTTTTAAACCATTTTCCATAAAGTTGCAATTTCCAGGAAATCATAACAGTTGTTATAATAGATGCCACTTTATTAGCATAACGTCACAAAGTAGAGATCATTAAAAAATAATAAGAATTTGTGCTAGAAGAGCAGAAAGTGCCACCTGGCAACATGAACAGTGGTGCTGGAACTGTTTCAAATTGGGAGTACAGGTTGAGACCAAGTCAAAAAAACTACATACTACAATTACAAAAGGCTGCTCTAAATTGGCAGGAAAAGGGGAAGAGTATTCAGAAATATTTGATTAAGGGTGCACCCACTCTCCATTCAATACAGGGCCCAGCACAATTTGGAAAATATGTAAAAGTAAATATTTTACATAAACAAACTTTTACTACAGTTGGTGGATTCTGTCACAAATTCTGTTGTCGGTCTGTAACTTTAACGTGCATCTTTTGGAGGAACGAAGACGAAAATAGTGTTACCACTTTGAACTTAACTTGACTAAATTAATTTTCTTCTGCATATTTCGTATGACTATTTTGCAAAAGAATTTTTATTATTTTCAAAATGACAACAAAACTAGTAATTTAGGCACAAATCACCAAAGGAAATGTAGTTACAAGGTACTTACGGAGCTTTGGACAAGTAGATGAGTTATGGAGAAACAAGGACAAACAACCTTTTACATTAGCAAGTACAATTTTCCCATTTTAAAGAAACCTTGACACGCCATCTAAGTAACAAGCACAATCACTACTATCACACTTTGCTTAAACTACTATCACCCTATCTGCATGAGAAGGAACCAACAGGGGATGGATTGCCCCTGGACGTGGACTGGGCATCGATACCGCCTGCCTAACCTCCAGGTGACTTTTCACAACCTGGCCTAGCTTGTCCGCCACCCGTTACGACCCCTGCTTACAAGCAGGAAGCTCGCACAAATGCTGCGGAGTGGGTGGAAGAATGAGCAAAGGGTCATACCTGTGCACCCCAACCCTCGTGACGTCCATCACGCGAGCATATATTCAGTCACAGACCTGCAAAATGCCAGTTGTTTTTCATCCATTACCTGCCTAACTTTGACTAACTTTTCAACAAGAATGGTAAAATCTGACACTTGCACCACCAAGCAACCATTGTCTAAGAGACTATGGTGCTTGGTGGTGGGGATGGCTAGGGATGAAGAGTATTTAGCAAGTGAAACACCATAGACACTTGAAGGTGTTTGGAGGCCACGCTCATCATGCCGCCTGCCTCAACATGATTAGACTTACGACTCATGGGCTCAAATTCTATTATTTTGCTAGTAGTCAGAATAGTCAGAGATAGTGGTAACGTAACTGAAGCCACACATTCCATGGGTCATACCTGCAAGGGATTGTATTTGGGCTTGGTATTAGTAGGCTCTGACAGGTAGAGTTTCTCACAGTGGAGATTTCTTCAATCATGAAAATTCTGCAGCTCTTTATTCCCGCATATCGACTACTTATTGGAGAAAGTACATTCCTACTCCTTTACTCTGTTACCCTCCTCTCTTAATAAACTAGATTCCAAATCCAGCACGTCCACATGGACTTCTCAGTGAGGAAAATGGGAGAGTCAGACACACACACTCCGACAAAATACAACAATTCCTGTGGCGTGTGATTGCGCATCAAGGTGGGGATAGGGGTCATCATCGCAACATAATGTTCGGTACCGTTGCTATTCCGCTTTTCTTTGCTGAACTAGAGTTCTCCAGAGGACATGACGGTCAAGCACATTACTAAGAAGCTATCACTACCAGGTTAATCCTGAGTTACTGTCACCACCAAATTCTGAGTTATAATCTTCACCCCTAATGATACCACATGGCACCGAAATTCTCCGCTAGGTGTTGAAACTGGAGAGCCGGTGTGAATTGCTGGGATCCTGGCACAGATAGGATAATGCTAGACAATGAGCCCACTCATCCACCTCTGTATGATCCACTGCGATTCTCCGCTGAATGCAGAGGTTCGAAGGACGGTGAAGCGCCTACCTGGTACTGTTCTTCCACTGGTGAATAAAATTATACTACTCCATGGCCATTGAGAGACCTCTGCAGTACTTCTAAACCTCCCCTTACTGATGCCATTCTCGAAGGTAGGGGGAGAAAGCAAGGGTAAACAGCTGTAGCACAAAACACCCAAGAGCCAAGTAAAGCTATCCCTTAGTCGCCAGCCTGGCCTACAAGGCGGCCCAGAATCAAATCCCAGCAAAGGGCCAGTATTCCGTGTTGAAAGAGAATAAACTTGACATTGCCATCTGACCCTCAACCGAGTAGACGTCAAGTTAATCTAGTGCCCAAACGTGGGGTATAGCTGTACTTGAATAGGCAAGAGACACAGGACCGGACTATACCAAATGTGAGACAAAGAGCCGTGCCATTACAAAGTTGGGTGATACAGATGCTGTGACTTCAGGAAGTCACAGACAAAACCTCGTGGCACCCAATCCTCCAATTACATTAGATCAGAACCAAACTGTATAGGAAGTTATGGCAGAAGGGAAAGACAGCGTGTCTGTAGACATGAGAAAAAAAAACAATGTAGTGCATCGCAGTGCAATGGGACTGGGTTCCACATGATTACTTGTAGGCAATGCCCCAGCCAGTATAATTACATATGCATTAGCTGGCCAGACAAATACAGAGACGTAGATGGCATAAAATACTGTTTCAGAGGATGACGCACAATGCAGACTAAATGTGACTTGCTTACCTGCATAAACTGGGGAACCTACCAAATTAGATGCAAAACATGCCTCCAGACGGCTTACTACATACATCTAGGGTGGCCTGATACCTGCCTGCCACTGAGTGGCACCTCATTCAGGTGTCTGGTCTGCTGGTAATAAATGAGGGCTGTGAATGCAGCAACCCAAATAAACACCACTCCAATCTCCCTTCCAGTATTGCCAGAAGGCTGGAGGATGTGTTACTACCTGAATTCGTTGGCCGGCCACACAAGGACTTAAAAACCTTCCTTGCCACATGTGTACAAGAGTTCAAAGACGGTAAGATAAAATAGAAAGAATGGGTACAGAGCATGTTTAAACAGCTGAAGGGCTCAGCTATACACTAGTGGGAAAAGTACAACAGAACAAGGAAGTGGCTCAAAATCTTCATTAGTTGCAAAGTGCAGGTTTCCATTCGGTAACTCCAGGGTTAACTCGGTTAGGACATCTCTGCCAGTGAATTTCTGCATCAGTCAGGTCTCAAACTCCAGCCAATTGTTTTACGGGTGATAGGCCCTAGAGAAAAGGCTAGTGAAAGGGCACTGTGTCTTTTGTTTTCTTTCAGGGGTAGAAAGTCTTAATGAAAGAACATGTGTTTAGCTTTCGCAGGGAAAAATATCCCTAGATGGAATAATAAAGATAGGAACTGGCCTGCATGCCACTCACTCATATAAATACTACTTGGTAGTAAAACTGACACAGGCCTTAAAGTCATTATGATGTTTTAAGAATGAAAAGGGTGCTTTGAGGAAAAGGAGGGCTGAAGCAAAGAAGAGGAGAATAATTACAAAAAAAAAAAAAAAAAAAAAAAAAAAAGGAAGGAATCTGTATGTTTATAATATTGGGGTGTTGGGCATCTCCGGAGTTTCTCTTACCTGTTGTAAATAATGTCGGAACCAATTTGAGAACTACCCGTAGTTAGGAAATAAAAACGTTGTAAACCTGAACGGTGACGCTCTACCTGTTGTGGGGTGCTTTCAACAGGCTGGTTGAGTCCTAGCTTCCCTCCTTAGGAAACAGGATAAAGGAATCCCATTAATGGAATGAGTTTATGTGAAAAAAGACTTGATTAGGTTGAGACCAATGATGGCCTTCTGAGCTTTTGGAGGTGCTGGACAAATCAGAGTTTGTGTACTTGAGTGGGTAGGAGTGAAGCTTTTGCCTGTGAATTTGAGGTGATGGGTGACTTTGGCAGGTGCAGAGGTAGGTGTGACATATTCAGACCTTGGCGGCATAGGCAGGAGTAGAGAAAGAGTTCAAGGGACGTTGAAGCACATTACAGTTATCCCCTCTGATACCCTCTTCCCGTGGGTGATGTAGCAGAAGGCTGCTGTCTTGCCACATCCTCCTGTCGGTTAGTGCAGACCCTGCTATCCTCCTAGTCTGACTCCACAATCTCCCTGGCTATAACTAAGGCCTCCCTGACTGCCTTCTGCTGCCCAGCCCTATGGAAAGGCATTTGGGTGGCAGAGAAAGAAAGAGAAAGTGGAATAGAAGGTTTTCCGGAGGGGTCAGCATGACTACAGGTGGCAAAAGGGCGTATAAATGGCATGGTAAGAGATTGCTATTTCGGTGGCCTCCCAGGGAGCAGGAACTTTCCTCATGATGCAGTGCCTCACACAATACTTGTCTCCTTTCCCAGGACAGCAAAGTGAGCGGGATTATCGCCAGCATTCTGATTCTCTGTGGGGAGGTTCGCAAGTTGTGCAATAGGGTGACCTCCACTGCAGGTTCCCGGAAAATATGCAGGTAGGGAGGGGTTATCGCCATACCCAGGTCCCCAGCACAAAGAGGGATGTTACATTTTGAACATGCCTGAAGGACAAGAAGGGGTGAGCCCATGCCAACTCCTGGTAGAGTGTGCGAGGACATAAGTCAAAACGGGGTGAAAACAGAGAAATAGGTTTAGAATGATAGAGAGCTGGTATGGAAACACCCAGTAGTTTATATCTGTTTTATTGGTAAACCAATGAGAAACAGAATAAACCAGCCTGTACCCACACCAAGCCTGAAGGGCCAGATCTAGGTTGCCAACTGCTACTATCATGAGAAGTAATCTTGGAAGATACGGAAGCTGATGGGGTAAGGGCGGCCCTCACGGAACTGTTAACTTGGAAGGTGAGTTAACACTGTGGCTAACGTTGAAGGTGAAGCGAAGAGCTTGTAGATGAAGTGAAGGTTGATATGCACTCAGGCAGAGTAACGGCGTATAACTGAGCTGAGGCAAACCAGCCTCAAACTGCGGTGTACGGCTGGTATAAATACCCTGGGCCCCAGGGCGAGCAAGGGGATCACGGGGAGAGTGGAGAGAGAGCAGCGAAGAAGGCCCAAAGTGGCCAAGCTCTAGGTTGCTTACCCCACATCAACAGCGGCCAGAGGGCTTGACAGACGGCATGCACCCAGGCAGTGGTGTGATACAGGCAGCAGGTATACAGGCGGTAGCAACAGCTCCACTGGCTTGCTACCCTCGCATCAAGATGGTACAGTGATGTGTACGGCTAACCAAGCTTAACCAGGATGGGCCGTGGTTGTAGTGGAGACTAAAGGGATATCAGACGTTGCCATGGTGCATCAACAGGAAATACCAAGCTTCAATGTAAATAGGGTAAAAAGAATCTCAGGCTGCCAAGTGTTTGCAGATAGAAATTTGTTTTGTACACAACCACACGATCAGTTGTAACTGTATGCAGCTCTGATAATACCAGAGCAAGAAATGAACAATAAACAGGATGTGAGTCACCAGCAACCTTGAGAGGGCAGAGACTGGCAGGCACGGTGAGAAGAGGGTACAGTGGAGAAGAGGATGAACCAGTGGAGCACATATGAAAACACAGANCAGCAACCTTGAGAGGGCAGAGACTGGCAGGCACGGTGAGAAGAGGGTACAGTGGAGAAGAGGATGAACCAGTGGAGCACATATGAAAACACAGAAAAGGGGGAGTCACAGAAACACAATCCAGTTGAGTGAGCAGCACAGAAGAGGGGGAAATACAGAACTCCATTGAAACCAACCTGACCTGATGGCCGGCTAAGCATTTTTCAGCATTGCATCAGAGGGGGCAAATTGGCACATACCATTCAACTAGCAAGCACAATAGCTGCTATCACACTTCGCCTAGTTCCCTTCCACCACAACTGCATGAGAAGGAACCAACAGGGATCAGGTTGCCCCTAACAGGTGTAGATACCACCTGCCCAAACTCCAATTGACATTTTTCAACCCAGCCTAGTTTGTCCGGCACACGCTACCACCACCTCTCATGCACAGCCAGCTTGCGCAGCCACAACAGAGTAGGGGTAAGAAGGAACGAGTGCAACATCCATGTGACATCCACCACACAGGTATATATTCAGTCATATACCCACAAAATCCAAGTTGTTCTTTATCCATAACTTGCCTAACTTTTCAACAAGCATCACGATACCCACCACTTACACCACCAGCCAACTGCCCATTAGGGACAAGTAGTACTTAGCCATTGAAAAACCATTGACCCTTGAAGGTGTTCAGAGGCCGTGTTCGTCACACTGCCTGCCTCAACACAATTAGACATAATTTGCTAGTAGTCAGCATAAACAGATAGATAGTTATAGCATGCCTGAGACCACTTGTTTCACGGGTCATACCCGTAATGGATGGTATTTGGGCTTGGTGTTAGAAGGCTCTTACTGGAAGAGTTTCTTACTGCAGAGCTTTCATCAATCTTGAATAAATCCTGCAGCTCTTTATTCCCCAGTTTTGATTGCTTGTTGGAGATAATTCTGGGTTACTGTCACCCACCCCCCNTCTCTGCCGAGTGTTGAAATTGAAGGGCTGGTGTGAGTAACTGGTATCCTAGCACAGACACATGATAAGACTAGACACTGAGTCTACCCATCCACCTTTAAATGATCCGCTGCAATTCTCGACTGGGTGCAGAGGTTTGGAGGACAGCACAGTGTCTACCTGTTCCTGCTTTTTCGAATGGAAAATACCATTACATTCCATCGAGACTCCTGTATTACTCTTAAACCTACCCTTACCTATGCGTTCTCCAAGAGGTGAAGGGGGGGNGGGGGGGGGGGGAGAGAAAGGGTAAAGAAGCTGCAGCCCAACACACCAAGCAAAGTAAAGGCATCCTTCATTGCCAACCCAACCTACAAGGCAGCCCCAAACTGAATCCCAGTCAAGTGCCTGTAGTCCGCTCCAAAAGGGAATAATGTGGACGTTGCCGTCTGACCCTCAACCAAGCAGAAGACAACCAAACAATATAAAAGAAATTTCTGCTACAGCAGGTTGTTAAGTTTTGCTGGGGTTAAGAATGTTGTTGTTGTACAATTTATTAAGATACTACAGATCAAGGCTCTAAATTGGGATGGGTGCAGCGTGTACAAATGCTATTTTGTACCCAACGCACAATTTAGGGGAGGGGATACAATGTACACCTGCACACTTTACCCCCAATCCTGCACCCTGGACAGACATGGTGCTGATAATAGACACGAGGAAGAGACAAAAAAAAAAGGTCAGATGTAGTAACAAGTTTCTATCAGTATCTTCCAGGGTTTAAGCAAATCCAAGTGGAAGTACCATATTCAGCAACAGAAAAACCATGCTGCTACAGCTCCAAGATGCATCTCACTACCAAAGGGTGAAGGATATGCTGGGCAGAACAGTACGAGAGGATGGTTATGGCACCATGAGAAATGAAATGTATTGTTAAATGAAAAAGTATGTACTCACTTTTGGCTTGGAGTGAGGAGCCAGCTTGGTTGTTGAAATTCCCATCTCTTTCAAGAGGGCTGCCATCTGTTTTGTGTTGATTCCACAGTTGTTGGCAACGTTCTTCTGGCAGCGCTTGTGGACATTCATGTTACACACTGGAGAAAACATAAGCAACTATCAAGGTACAACTACATGTCTTTGCTCATCACTTATGATAAAGTGTGATAAAATAAGCAACATTTTGGTATAGCTGATTCATAATTAATTAAACATTTCTCAAATTAATATTTGAAAAAAGAATTCTACCTCAAACTGCATATGATTTTGCATAAATGCTGACTGACACATGTTTACTAATGTTGGTAGCAAATATGGAGAAGTAGTTACATTTCTGAATATAATATTAAAACAGTCATGTTTAAGTGTGTCCACCACGACAAATTGTGTGTTCCCCACTTACAAAAGGTACCATTGAATTAGGAAAATTATGTGTAATGTTACAACTGAATGTATATTTACTCAATACCTCATCCTCTATTGTCAAAATGTGATATGCCTTAAGTATTATTCATGATGTACAATCTACCGCCATGTAATGTTTAGTGTCTGTATCGTAAGTTAGTGTTAAACGTAATGTTTAAGTTTGTATTGACTGAAGAAGAGTTTTTTTACACACATTAGAGTATAAATTGGCATACAAATAACATATTTATGTTTCTGAAAATTTAACACCGTCATTTAACAGTGGCTTGGATACTAGCAATCATGTCCTTGACAAAGTTAATCTGCACATGTGCTGGAAGAATACACCACTGGCTCGTGGACAAAAAAAATTAAAAAAAAGCAAGACTTTCAAAAATGCTTACTTCACCAAGACCAAATTATGAATGTACATACCGGTACTTAGCAGTAAGTTGTGAATAGAAAATTTTGAACATATAGTTTACATGCAAAGTTATTAACCTGCACACATATATCTCATACAGAACTTATCACCTTAAATAATATGGTGTGCAATCTATCTTAAAACCAAAATGTTGACTTTCAGTACTTGAAGTGGGTTTCACCACTCATGTTAAAGCAACAGATGTCTGATTCCTCACTGATTGAAGCAGTATAGTTTACCAAGAATCAGCTGTATACACACACACACATGCAGGCAAGCCCAGAGGAGGAAGAGAGAGGTAATTAAATTAACACCCTACCACGGCTATCACACTGCACATACACTGAGGTGACAAAAGTCATGGGATAGCAATATGCAAATACACATATGGCAGTAGTATCGCGTACAAAATGTATAAATGGGCATGCATTGGTTGGGCTTTCATTTGTAGTCAAGTGATTCATGTCAAAAGGTTTCTGACATGATTATGGCAGCACGACGGGAAATAACAGACTTTGAACGCGGAATGGTAGTTGGAGCTAGACGCGTGGGACATTCCATTTCGGAAATGGTTAGGAAATTCAACATTCCGAGATCCACAGAGTCAAGAGTGTGCCGAGAATACCTAATTTCAGGCATAACCTCCCACCATGGACAACGCAGCGGCTGACAGCCTGCACTTAATGACCGAGACCAACGACGTGTGCGCAGAATGGTAATTGTTAACAGACAAGCAACACTGCGTGAAATAACTGCAGGAATCAATGTGGGACGTACGACGGACGTGTCCGTTAGGACAGTGCTGCGAACTTTGGCTGTACTGGGCTATGCCAGCAGAAGACAGACTCTAGTGCCTTTACTAACAGCACATCGCCTGCAGCGCCTCTCCTGGGATCAGCAGTAAAGAGAGCTATCTTTTCGGCAAACAATATGAAAGCCGCGACTATAGCGTTGTTGGCGTAGTGTTTAATTGCACAGCTTAGTGTTCGTTACCGGTCACACAAATAAAGAATGTGTCAGCTGTTATGTTTTCTAGAAATATGGCAGAATGCCACAACAGGGTCAATTTCTAACTATACAAAAATTAACATAAGAAAAAAACTCATTTAATTAATGTAGTCTTTGGCAGATTGAAAGCTGCCATGTAAAATGACTATTAAAATTATTTATGTGACTGTTACAACTTCCTACAAGTAAAACGTTTGTGTCTTGGCAGAGTTTATATCTCATCTGAACATACGACATTTTTTTCGTTAAAGAATAAATGGCAGTGTTGTTTATACAGTTTTTTATAAAGAAACTAAAAAACATAATTTTCTTAAATATTCAAAACCTTTATGGTTTCTAATTTTTTAAATTATTTTTACATGAAATACTTTAACCTTACCTGTAATATTATAAACATGAATTCGCGGGACTAAAACTCGGCACATATCTAAAACTCCCCTTAAATAAACAATTTAAGAGAAATCTGCACCATTTGCAGGGAATGGATGTCAAGTTCTGATGGGAAATATAATTAACATCCGTTACATTTAAAAACAAGGACTGTTAATGTTTTTTTTTCAAGTATCTAATCAATGACTCATGATAGTCACATCCCAATTTTGAAGGAAATTTTTAGTAGGAAATATATGGCCATTATGCAATGAAATATGGTAGACTGTTCGTATACCATATCAACCAGTATACAAGTCCTTGTATGGCAGTCATTATAAAATTTTTCAGCAATTCACACAATGCAAGTTTGGTAAAATCCAGTGTGGACAACACAGTGTTCACCTTCTTGCTTACAACAGATACATGCGTATCAACAAATCCATGCAATACACCATTGCAGAGTGCTATAACTTAAAACAGTAACAGTGATGGAGGACCGCTATACGACATAGGATACTTCTCTAGCATTCAAAAAAAAGTACGGTGAGGTGTCACAAATTCCCATTTCTATGCGTAATAAGTATTCTTTTAATTATTTTTTTATTTCCAGAAAGTTGGTATTTATCTGAGTGGTTACTAGTTTTAATTATTTATCCTGCAGATTTCCTAAATGTTGTGCTTGTATTTGAAAATAGTGGAAATGTTCTAAACAAACTAAAAAAGATGACTGTGTTAAACATTATGAGATGCAAGTACACTTGTCATTTAGTGACTGAAAATGTAAATTATTAAGTATATATATATATCAAGAATGCCAGGTTGTTATTTTAATGTCAGTCATGGCATAAAGTACAGTTTCCTTGTGTGGCTGCACCTTTGTGAGCGTATGTGATGACAACAGACTTACCTTCGCACTGCAGCCCCTGACGTATGAGGCCGTACAGCAGCGATCCACAGTGGTCACAGAACGTAAACCTCTTGTAGTTGTGCACCACAAACCGGTGGGGCATGTCCACGTTGAATCGCTGGCCCTTACTCGTCTGGAAAAAACCACCACACCCAGGTATACCAAAGAGTAAGAGCACTTTTTATTGGTTTTGCAAGCCTCCCAAAATATTGCTCAGAAACTAGAATCAAAACACACATAAGTGTATTTATTTACTGTTACCTTACATTTGAGAAGTGTATGTGAGATGGTATTCCCAATAAATTACCTCCATTACTACGTTCTCTTCCTTCAACTTAACTTTAATCAAGTGACTCATTCTCTACTAACTGCAACAACTGCGTTGGAAAGATACTTCATGAGATTTGCATGGTCAGACTGATTCTAAATACAGAATGTGTTGAACAAAGACTTGGAACAACTAGGGATCTTACACACATTCTGTTTTGGGAAGGATTCTACACATCATCTGTTTCACACACTGTTGTTTTGGTAAACTAGAATACAAATATAACTGCTCAACATGAAGGAATGGTACAATTCATGGAATTCCTAAAGTCCACAACTTAAGTTTCAAAGAGATGAAAACAAGAGTGCAATTGTGAATCCAACCGTGAATAAAAGTGAAACAAGCTTGAAGTAATACAACAACACAACGTTGGATAATTGTATCTAAAACATTTTGGAGTAAAATTGAAAAAGAGATATAGTAAACCGTCAATTTTACAACTCTGGATTTTCAACAAACTCTGCAATTGTCAAAAAAATTTTAAAAATTAAAGAAAAAGTTGTAAACAAAAATGCAAGAAGTTGCAATCAAAGTTCATTAAAAATGTGTTTGGTAGTGCACAACTATAAAATATAGTGGTTGTGTCACTAGCATCAATTTGTAAGTCACAATCCATAAAATGAAAAAAAAATCTGGCAAAAATCTGTCTGTTCCACGCCTGGCAAGTTAGGTGATGTGGTAAAGAGAAGATCTCTCTTTCATTCAGGAACTCCTGTCTCCCTGCTACACAACCTTATCAGTGCACAGCTATGCTCGATGCTGTATGAATAGCAACAGTGTTAGCCACTCCCAATTTTAAGGGTACGGAATTTATGAGTTTAGAGATTTGAAGGTAATTCTTAGGAACAGTTAAAAAAATTCCAAAAATCAAAGAGAAAATATAAAAATATATGTGAAAATGTAAGAAGTTGTTATAAAAATTTAAAAAACAATGTTTACTAGCAATGAAATATATGTGTTATAATATCGTTCTTGACTGGTATGCTCTCATATGAAAAACTAAAGAAAACTTGGTGAAAACTGGTAGAAATCTGCAGTTTAGAGTGAACGTCATAAAATGCAAGACGCCTAGAATTAAGAGGGGAGGGGACACGCTGGAACAGCCCAGGCTGTACCTCCAAAGGCTTCTTTAAACCCACCTGGTTGGTCACGAGAGAGAGGATGCCATGCTGGTTACTAGGAAATCATCTCCCACCCACCAACCACATAAGGGGAGGAAACAAAGTTACCCAAGGGCAGTTGAGGCTTATCCCTCCAAGCCAGATGTTCACATCTATGCAAACTTCCTGCTTTGTAGTTCACTTCACATTTTATGAATGCCATGCACCAGAAATTGTGCATACAAAACTTTTGTGCTATTTGACAGGTTTCTACCTTTTAAAGTGATTAATTAATATTTCATTTTTAAAAAAACTTGCAATTTCTGAAACACAGGCGAATAGATATGGTCATTAAGATTTCTTTCTTTACAATCTTCAGTAATAGTTTACAATTCCAAAGTATCCTTTGATTAATTTTCTATGCTACTTGGCACTTACTGTGAGTTACTATCGCATGGTGCATATGCATTATCTGACAACAATAAGGTGTTGTATATGCCTTCCAGTATATATTAGTTTATTCAGAAGATACATCTCTTTGAAATAAATTGATATATAAATACACAACATAAAATATTACAGTAGAACACCTCCCAACCGTAATTCCCACAAACAGAACTCCCCACATCTGGAACTTACTTTCCAAAAAAATTCAAACATCACAACATTTTGCCAAAGCTTTTCCATACACATGAGAGGTAGTTTATTGCCTGCGCCAGACTGTTCTTGCCTGTAGATGAGTGTGCATGTGTCAGTGCAGTGCTAAATATAGCCAGTCTTTCACATCATGCATGAGTGATTTGTTGTTTGCTTTTATGTTGGGCATGAAGTTACCATAAACATGTTTAATTTGTGTATCTGTTTTTATTGTTTCACCAATTATTACAAGTAAATGAAAGATAGCAGCTTCTAGCGATACCTCTAAACAGTGAAAAAAAATCCTATGATCAAAGAGAAAGTGTATATGTTAAAAAATCTGGACATGGAAAGTTCTGTTAAGAATATAGTGCATTTTTTAGCATTGAAGGGTATACAGTTTATAATATAAAAAAGAAAAAACTAACTGTACAAGTTTTACATGGATAGTGAATCCAAAGCGGCAATGGAGATTTGTAAAACACTTCGCCCAAGTAAAAGTTGCAAACTTGATGCAGCTTTAAGGGCTCTGCCTACCAAGCCTGCAGACACAGAGTTTAAGTGGGGATCGTTAAAGAAATTCTTACACAATACATTAATTTGTTGCCTGGAGGAGGAGGATTTATGCGAGAGACACAGCGAATTGAGGTTCAGCCCTCTCCGAGAAGCAAACGAAAGCTACTACAATCGCAGCCGGTGTAAAATCAATGAAATGTTTGTCGTGGCGATGCGGTGTACGGTGGCGCAGTACATCACTGAGAAACAAACATTGATCGCGGACCACAGTCATAGTAATTGATCAATTTCTCCATTACGAGTACACAATCAAGCATCCACAGTTGTGTTGCATGGAGTTATTACTATTAGTCAATATGCGACAACTAACCTACCATCTATTTATTGACCGTTTGAGCTAACCAAGGCAAATACAGGCCGTGAAAGCGGTACAGTCTCAGTCAAGTGAACAGTTATATAAACCAAACATCCTGCTACTAATTAGCTCATAAGGATAAACATTATCAACAACCATTAAGGGAGCGTTCAAGTA
>NQII01003812.1:108345-148303 GCA_002778355.1 Clitarchus hookeri | reverse complement strand
CTCGACCGGGATAAGGCTGTCATAAGCCACGGACTCATGAAACTCCTACATGTGTCATGTGTGTGTTGCATGTGCGCCGAAGCCCAGGGGACCCATGAGGGATGATCAATTGTTTTGTCAGTTTTAAGTACTTTCTGTATAATTATTTTGCTCATATATTCCTATGCACATTTTGTGAATTTTAGTGATACTTTTCTGTTCCATCCCATTTTCAACCAAGCTGATATTACATCTATGCTTATGTAGTCAATGGGGCCATCGCTTCCAGCAGCACGAACACACTCTGCTTCCGATGGCCATTGGGAAGTCTCTCCTCGGAGTTCGTGCTGGACGGACGCGTGCAGTGTGGCCTGCAGGGGCGCTTCATCTTTGCATTACTGATATAGTCTATCTGTTTGCTTAAATGTTCTAAAACCTTTTCGTTTTCACCCCCGCAGCCGGCTTTCAGTCCACCCGCTTTTCAGGGGGCTCTTAAATAATATTTTAGGCCAAAAGGATTTTCTCCATTTGTAACTCCTTTGTAGTGTATCTCGGGCTGGATCAGACAAAGTCTTAACTTAATTTGGTTTCGGCTGCATGACTATTTCACAGTGTAATATGTTTTGTGTAGATCTTCTGTATTGCCTCAAGTGTTTTAATGTAATTTTTATGTCAATTACACGCCAGATGGCACCCGATTCAATGAGCACGTGGTCGAATCCATTCTTGCCATTCTTGTAAGCTAGTACCATTCCTGCTGTGTAATCATGACAGGCATGTTCTGTGGCCAACAACAGAACATTAGAGCATTTCATGTGTGTGTTCCAGTGTCAAGTAAGTAGCCTCGTGGCGAAGTCACGCCCTGGATAAGAATCTTTGCCTAACGCGTGGCCGTGTGCATATTCATGGCCTGGCGCCCTGGGAGAGTAACTTACAACCGCCACCACCTAATATCAGTTGACACCGGTAAGCGTAGGAAGATAGAATAACAAAGATGATGAAAAACCAAGTGTGTAAAATAATTTAGAAATGACAGAATATCAGAAAAATCAAATTCCATTTACAAACCCCTAACGAAAAAAAAACTACAATTTTATCTATAAAATGATTTGCACTGGGTAGGTACGTGTGAAGAAATGATGGTAAATACCAGAGTATGGTAGAAAAGTACAGATTGAACCTACTGCAATAAACTAAAAAGATTCAATTTAGCCATTAGTGGCAATACTGCATGTTGTAATGCATGTTCAAAGACATCTTGTTTGGCACCGACAGTGTTAATTGTGTGTGCTGTATCCAAGTGGTCAGCTCCACATGGGTCGAAGAGAGGGGCAGGGAAGATGGGGTGGGCTGTCAACAGAGGTCGCATGCACAAGCAATTTAATGTGTTGGCCCGAAGGCATAGGGCAGGTGAAGCAGAATCAGATTATCTAGGTGGCCAAGCAATGGGTCCACCTATGCCAATCCAATGGTTTGGGTACTTAGTGTTGAAGTGTTTACAAACCACAAAGGATAAATGAGGTGGAGCCCTTGCTTTGCTAACATTTCTATATGCAAAGGTCGCCCAAGGTAAATTTTTCAATTGGGCAGGCTGGTAGAGTGAAATCCAAATGAGAAGATAATGCGCAGACCAAAATGCATTGGGTGAGTCAGGAGAGTCCATTGATGCTGCACGAAGGGGTTTGGTTGTTCAGTTCAGTAGTGACAGCCGTCGAAAGCGAGTGGGGCAAGAGCTGCTCTGCACGTGAATATTACTGGTTGAAATGATGTCAGTTGCGCAGCGCGGTATTTAAGAGCACGGTAGTAGAGAGAGATGTTATCAGTTTGGTGTGTACAGCGCCAACAGTGTAATGTGGTTTCCCTCCCTCCAGCTGCATTGCGTTAGGGAACACCTTCCCCTACACTGTCTCCCTCTGAGCTGCGCAAGGATTATTTTCTCATTTGAACTTAACTATACAAATTGCTTTTTGATGCACCTCTAACTTCATTCTTTATACCTCTCCTCACCCGTGTCCTCCAGGACCAATAACCACAGGGATTTCAGTGATGCACACAAAAAAAAGGATATTCCTGCAAGTTGCTTCTTTTCAACTTAACTCATCATATTACATAATATAACTATACTATCATTGCTAAATAGATTGGATTTTTACTGTTAAGGGTGAGTGAAGGTGGTTATATTGGATTAATGTTTTACAATATTTTTTTTAATTATTTTATTTTTTAAGAAATAATATTTTAAAATTATGTACACACAATTAATGTTTTACTTTGTGTATGTAGGCTAAGGCAGGTAGGAGATGTATTGGGCAAGTCCATAGTAGTAATGGTGTGGGGGAGTTGAGGTAAATAGAAATAAAGTGACTTGCAGCTATAATAAAATGTTTGCAACATAAATTAATAAAATTATGCTTTTTATGTTATCCAACTGTGTACTCAATACACCCAACATTTCCAAATAAAAAATTTCTTAAATTTAGATAAGTACATTAAAATTTTTTTACCTCAGTTTGGCACCCCCTTACGAGCCGGAGCCCTAGGTGGCTTCCCAGCTGACCTGGCCATTAAGCCGCCTGTCTCTAGTTGCTTCCCGATACACAAATGCCATACCCATCAGCTCCCAACAAACTGTATAATAGCTTGTTGACAGGCCAATATCACTGGCATGCACTGTACTACCACCATGAAGACTGGTGCTATCTGGCTTGCGGCAGCATGTACAAATTAGTCAATGGAATAACCAACACATGTTGCCTACCTGCCCCTGCACACTGCCATCACTCACTTTGTTTTGGTAGGATGTCCTTAGACTATTGGTTTCTCACTGTACAATGAAATAGCACAGTAAAGTGAGCACTTTCAAAATCACCTATAGAAAAAAATTACTGCTTGTAACTACACATATGATATACACTGCACATTGGCATGTAGACTGACAGTTAATTTGACACCGAAGAAATAAAAATAGTGTTAAAATAATTATTATATTGCGAGCGTAATGTTTAAATTGATGTCCAGTGATGTTAGTTTTATTGTTTTATTTGAATTCTAGTAAAATTTGCATATAAGTAACACATATAAATGCCTAACAAATACATTATTTCACTTGGTTGGCAGATTAATTAAGTTATCAAGCCCATGGCAATATTAAATTTACATATGGTGGAAAGATACAATGTAATCAGAGAAGTAGGTCGTAAGCAAGTCTTTTGAAATTGCTCAGTTTACAATGAACTGTCTATACATTTGTAACCCTCTACTCTTGGTGTTTAATAATAATTTGCTGAAGAAACATGGTTTAAAGACATCATTACTAAGAATTATTTCTAAAGGCACTATTAATTATTCTTATACCTTAAAATATTATTTCACAAGAACAAAAGTTGTACACAATGTATATTATCCTAAAACAATAAAATTAATTTCACATGCTTGTGTTACTTATAAATTTAAAAAAAATAAAAGTTGTGTGCCTTTAAGTTATTAAATAAATCATATTTACACAGTTTATACATTTTTTTCTGCAGTTTGTCCATGCAGATGATGTACAAAACAACGTAGGAATTTATCTTCCATAAAAATAACTGTTACCTCGTCCTGGCTGACCTCCTTCATGCCGGGACACTTGGTGACCACTGACTGGTGACAGCGCTTGTGGACCACGCACGTGCACACTGCCCAAACAACACAACACATCAATAAACTCGCCTGCAACATAGACATGTGTCGCTGACCTACACAACAACATTACACTGTCACATCTGAGTCAGTCGACATTTTAATAACATGAAATCCATTGTTTTGAAATAGGAATGCCTGATAGTGGCTGTAATTCTTTTAATTAGTCAAATGTAAATACAAGGGTTTCTTTTCCTGGGAAATATAAAAATTTTGTTTGCATAAAATAACTAGTTTGGGTAAATTTTTTTCTTTCTTTATTATTATTACCTAGCCTAGTTTTCAGTTACAAGGTTATTAAAAATCATGAAAATGTACATGAGATAGATTGTGTTGTGTGGTACGGTCTGTGTAGGAGACATAAACAAGAATTTTACAATGGTTTACATGCATTCATCTGCCTACATATATTCAAACTTCATGTCATTGAACTTATGACCACAGGATACGTAAAACTAATTATTGCCTCTCTGGTTCTTTACAAGAAAAAGTGTTTAAGTTCTCAAGGATATAAATAATTTTCTTGATTTCATAATTTTCTGATAATTTAATTTAAGTTGAGATTACAAACATCACATTCAAGTCACCAGAAATGTTTTTGACTGGAGGGTGTAACAAACACCAAGAAAAACAGGTACAAACTATCTGTCTCACAAGCTGACAATTAGTTCCTGCTAACAATATGAACCATCTCCTGCTTTCCCAGCAAAGCACTACCTTGAGGAGGAATAAGAAGGAGGAAACACTATGGTGGGTATTGAAACCACTAAAATTTAGGGTAGACTGGTACTGCCGACAGCAGAAAAGTTAACATAGAAATTAATTAAAATTATTTCTGCACATTTTGGCACTAGATTAGTATGAATATTTTATTTAGTAACTTAATTTAATTCACTTTTCTAAACGTTAATTTCAGTACTAGTATTTCTGAAACAATGACAAATAAAGGTAAAAAATTTATTTGCTCTTACTGAAATGACCATGTGTGTCAGTTTATGTCTTTTAGCGATATTTTTAATATTTTGATTGTGTTTTTCTGATTTACTGTGATGAAAAACGTCATTCTCGTGTGCTATATTAGTGTTGCAGACTTTACAATATGCAATATTATGCGGTATACCTTTCTTTGCATCTTTAGGGATCTTCTGTACTAACCAGTCTTTAAAAAGTGGATCTGAAACCCATGCACTATTGAACTTACACAGTTTTTTTTATTACTAGTTTCTGTTTTCCCATCTCATTAGGTATTTCAAATGTTTTTTCTAGACTCCTGCAAAATGTCAGTTTGTTCCGTATTTTTACTAGGGCCTGCACCATCAACCACAGATGTTTCACTGGTGTCTGTATCACCTACTTTACGCTTTTTACAATCCATTTATCTATAATGAAGGCTCCTACCTAATAATGATAATAAGCAACTCACTCATTCCCACTACATAAAACACACACGTTCCCGACAAACTGAATACGACTGGCAAATTTTTTGTTACAATACACAATTTCAGTTTAGATCGCACCCAATAATGACTGATGTAGCACTGTATAAATCTGTTTGATGGAAGCTTGGTCATGAAGAGAGTATATAATTTGGTAAATCCCCGAATCTACAATCCCAGGATTGACAAAACCCTCCCAAACTTTCTCTTAGAAAGATATATTTTCCCATTGCTGTAAAAGGATTTTAGATAAAATAATTATTAAAATTACACACAAATCCACGCAAATGTGTCAATACATGCTAAATTACACACCTGCTTTCAAATTACACACATTTCGTGGAATTACACGCCATTTGGCAACCCTGCATATCTGTACGCTATCCGCATGTGCATAATCCATTTTTTTTAGCAAAGGTGCTGAAAACGTTTTAAGTTCTAATGCTTAATGCTCATGTTTTTAATTGTGTAAATCCACTTACGCATAGGTATTCATGTCGGAATATGACCAATTACTTAAATAGGTACTCACTTTTTAGACACTATACGAACAACTGAAAACTGAATAACTTAGATGTTTCGCATACCACATTGTTACAATAGTTAGCTATAATTTAACGTTCATTTTGAATGAACAACATACAACTGTTATACCTACGTCTCACCGTGATCACGCCTGATGTACAGAAACCAACTCAACACTGAACTACTTTTCTTTCAATTGAAACGTTAAAATCACAATGCTTTGACAAAAATTAACACACAAAGTATTTTGATATGCTAAAACATTAAACTGGATTTCCAATAGAAAAATTAAGCATTAAATTACACATTAATTTGTGTGTAGAAAAACTGAAAGTGTGTTATATTTATGTACTGGTTTCCAATGGAACTTAGCAGGTTGTGTGCATTGTTGGGATTTCCTTGAGCATTAAAAGAAATATACGAGTAGAGTTGCTGATATCGCACCGGCTCCTAAATCGAACCACTAAGATTTAAAATATACCAAACATATTTGATTACTGTGTAGCAAGCTTAAACGTGACTAGACAGCACTCCCATGATGCATCAGTGTTTGGTGAACTGTTGTTGAAGTAGTGCTTATCGAGCGAGTGTTTATAAAATTTGTATGTTTTTGATGAAATATTTTCATACACATTGTAAGGCAACAGGCAACAAGGTGAGTTNTTATAAAATTTGTATGTTTTTGATGAAATATTTTCATACACATTGTAAGGCAACAGGCAACAAGGTGAGTTACATTCTTATAACTACTATTATTACAGAATAGTACAACACATAGAAGAACAAGTAAATATCAATTTTATTTAGATTGGTTGAAACATGTAGTTTTGGAAAGTATAAACTCATAAAATGGCAGAGTTTCTTAAATCACATCATACCAAGTTGCCCAAATTGCACCAGTGCCATATAGAAGTCTAGTTGATGAGAATGCGGCTCTACTCTACATTTCAGTGTACACCTTCAATGACGAAAAGGCAGTATGCGAAGTGGAGATCAGAGGATATGTTACGTTCGCTGGTTCGTATATTACTGTCAATGTACCTTGTTTTGTAATATTTCCTTACCTAAAGTTTATGCATTTTATGCGCAGTGCAATTTTGGCAACCCATGGTGCGATTTACTAAACCAATAGGTACACTAAATCGCACCACTTGCAGTGTTTAAAAAGAGAAGCCAAAATAAGTATTTACAGTTGCACAAAACAATTGGTAAAAATTAAATTTGAAAGCGCATCAAGGGTGCGACATCAAATGATCGCTGTCCGAACTCACGGTTAGGGCACGAATACACGCCAAAGGCATGAGCGATGTGCCCTTCGTTGCGATTTTCGGCAGGCAACTGTAATTATTATTTACGTTCCTCCACGTTTACAGGGTACAACCTCGATTGTATAACTGCCGAATTGTTGAACATAATGGCGACCACAATACACACTTTTTTTTAATGTATACAGACACGTGTATGAATTTCATTTTAAAATACAAACGCAAGTTTTTTTTTTTTAATATCTAATTTTCGGTGTCGTTAGAAATGTAAAGCGCCAATACTGTTTTAGTACATTACGATAGTTTATTCCCGCCCACAGTTCCCGACTTCCAGCCATTTGTTTTAGTTAATCTTGCTATTTACAACATTTACGAAATAAGAATAAATTGGTTAGTTGTATGTGATTACATTTCATCTAAAATTATGTTTAAATACAGGACATATGATATAAGTTTTTACGATCGCCGATTATTAATTTCAAGTGCTGAACAGTTAGCTATTGACACGTGCAAAATACAGGTTATGTTGACATTGGTGTCCGAATTCCGAAGTGTGAATTCAGACAGCCCTTATTTTATATGCGAAACTTATGGGGCTATGACCAATCAGAACAGCGCAGTAGGTGTTGTTGGCGGGAAACTATTATTTACAGTAATGTAAATATAAAAAAATTTTTAAAAGGCGCATGTGCACACGATTATATTTGTTCATAAAAATAAGGTCCTCTAATAGCAAAATCACCGTTTTGAAGTATGATCTGCTTAAATATGATTGTTATATACGTGGTTGGGAACAAATGTAAACAAGAAAGGCTTGTCGCAAGTTTTTATTGGCTGGACTTAAATATTATTAGGTGAATTGGGAATCGTAAATGCAAAAGACGTAGTTACGTGTACGAGAACCGCGGTCACTGCATAATTCTTAACAAATATTTGTTTTATTATTGTAAACCTAGCTTTACCTTTACCCAAAGTCGTTGCCAAACTGACTGCATTGGGCACGCACTCGAGTGCGTGCTACAGAAACTGGAAGAAAAGTGCAATTATAGTGTGACTGCTTGAAACAGTATTATTTGCACTGACTATGAAGACAGTGCAAGAAAAATACCTTTTCTGTGCAGTCGACAATTGGAACATGGAAAATTATTGCCCTCATTACAAGTACAGTAGTTCTGGAACACGTGGCACTTGTTCAGCGTGAGTGCAGTCCAGTGCATGATTCGCTACATGCTGTAGCGCAAATGTGGCATAATCAAGTAATTCAGTATGTTATTAGGAGCCGCCTAAGGTTACCACTCCACTTTAAAATTTCAAAGCAAACAAAAAAACTAGACTGATTAACAAGCACGCTGTACCACAAAGTAACACTTCCCCGTACAATTTCACTACATCAAAAATGAATTTTTTTTTTAAATTAATATATTTACTACCACTATCAATTAAATTACTTAACTTCATTACTGTGACATTCTTAAGGTAAAAATATTTTAAAGGTCATACTAGTACACAAAAACTTCTGTCGTAACCACCAAAATATACTAATCTACATATAAGAAGTTTCCATACTTTTAGTGTATGGACATATACTGTGCATTCATATATTTTCCGTACCTTTCTACTTAACACTCCGAAGGTCACGCCGGGTCTGAGAGATCCACCAAGAGGTTTTGGTTTTGTCCACAGCGGTCGCTTCTTTCCAGGAACTTCCCCCTCACAGTATCCTCCTATGTCTTTGGGTCTCATGTTTCTGTTTAGTCAGTCCCTTTGCCTCGTATACCTGCCGTCTCCTGGAGCCCTTTGGATTTGTGAGATCCCACGCGACCTAATTTGTAAGTATTGATGATTTCTCTGATTTATATTTTTTCATGTAATAATATGTGCCTACATTAGTGTATTATTTTTATACCATAATATTTGCAGTTGTATAATTTGCTTATAAAATACGGGGACTGGATCCCACAGATCCATTGCGACCTTTCATCATATATTTCTTCCTCGTCACTTTTTATTCTTATTTTCTCCTCGTTCATGTGACTTATTTCACATTGAATACAATCATGACTGTGTATTTTCTCTTTTGTCTGATACAGGGACAACATGGCATCAAAAAAATTGTTCGACCTGAATGATCCACTGGATATTTCACGAATCCACGAACTTTTATTTGATGAAGATGAACCAAAGGGAGATGACGATAGCGATGAACCCACACCATGCACTTCTTCAACTATTGCAAGAAAACCTGTGTATGACCTGGTTGATGAGGATAAAGACACGCGATGCCTCAGAACAAATACAATATCGAGAAGACTTGAACTCGGAGCAGAGTGACACCGAATCGGATTCTGATGGAGAGGAAGATGGAAACTTTTTCATTTGCAACCGGAAAAAGGGTAAAAAGATTGTAGAATCTTTTTATTGGAGGAAATCTCCTTACACCAATCGGACAAAACTAGTTCACATAATTTGCTGGTGAAACTTCCAGGTGTTATTGGGAGGGCAAAAAATATCGAGAGTATCGTGAACATCTGACACTGTTTTTTCAACAATAAGATGTTGGACATGATCGTCACCTACACAAATCAATACATTGGCAGTGTACGTGACAATTTTTCTCGGGAAAGGGATGCAAATCTGACGGACACAATATAAATAAAGGCCTTTATTGGGCTGCTGTACATTGCAGGAATGCATAAAGCAGGGAAAATTAATCTTGACAATCTGTAGAACTCAAGTGGATTTGGAGTAGAAATATTTCAACTTACCATGAGTGTACGCAGGTTCCGATTTTTACTACGTTCTCTGCGATTTGATGACCGGCAAACTCGTCAACAACGTAGGGAATTAGATCGCTTGACACCAGTTCGCGATTTGTTCCAAGAATTTATTGAAAAATGCCAGTCCTGTTACTTATTGGCGCGGATGTCACCGTTGATGAGAAGCTGGAGGCCTTTATTCATCTAATATATTCCGTCAAATCCGGCCAAGTACGACATCAAAATTTTCGCTGTCGTCGATTTCAAAATGTACTACACTTGCAATCTGGAAATTTATGCCAGTACACAACCAGAAGGACCTTTCCAAGTCAGCAATAGCAGCATAGACGTAGTGAAGAGGTTGATACAACCTGTTCGCAATTCCGGACGTAATGTGACTGCAAACAATTGGTTTCCTGATGTGTCCCTACTTCAAGAATTGCCGGAAAAAAACATCACCTTTCCTACGTAGGAACGCTAAGGAAAAACAAGTGGCAAATTCCCAAAGATTTTAAGGAAATTAAAACCAGAGAGAACTTTTCCAGCATTTTTGCATTCAGCAAGGTGGGAACGATGGTTTCGTACGTGCCACAAAATAAGCACAAAAAGAAAAATGTTATTTTGATCTCGAGTATGCATATGGATGACTCGATTGATGAATCAACAGGTGATAAAAAAACTTGAAATAATAACATACTATAACCATTACAAATGGAGTCGATACGGTTGATAAAATGTGTTCATCGTATAACGTTCAGAGAGGAACAAGGAGGTGGAGTATGGTGGTTTTTTTTTTCATTGCTCAAAATTGCAGGAATCAATTCTCAAATAATTTATTTGGGAAATGTTAATAGAGAAATACGACCTCGGCTATTCCTGAGACAGCTTGAGATTGAACTAATTAAAGGTCAATTAGTGAGGTGAATGCTGGCATCACATTTACCTCCAACCATTCGTATAAGAATTAGAGAAATTTTACCAAGTCACCTACAACCTGCTAGCAGCAATGCACCCAGATCGGCTGAAAGCAACTCATCTAGAAGAAAGCGTTGTCGTCCTTGCCTCGTAACGAAGACAAGAAGACTCACTAAGTACGAGTATACGTGTAAATCATGTGGCCAATACTTGTGCCTTCAGCATAGTGCATTTGTATGTATTGATGGCTGCAATACAAATGTACCAATGGAAGATGAGAGTGATGATTAGCTAGCGTAGTTTCAAAACGTTACTACCTACTTTCTAGTCGTTTTAGTTACCTAATCTCAGCATATTATGTGCCTGTACTAGTCTGCTTCGACAGGTTCGTAATTTATTGCGTTTTTTTTCNAACGTTACTACCTACTTTCTAGTCGTTTTCGTTACCTAATCTCAGCATATTATGTGCCTGTACTAGTCTGCTTCGACAGGTTCGTAATTTATTGTGTTTTTTTTTCTTCTTAGTTTCAATTATTTTGTTAATTATTTTCTGATGTACAGACCATTTTTGGGCCAGTTGAAATATCACGAAAATCTCTTACACCAATATTTTGATTCCTTGCTTTTTTCTTACATATTTATATCTGTTATATATTTTTCTTATATACATTTCCGTAACAAACAGAAAATGATGNTTATTTTCTGATGTACAGACCATTTTTGGGCCAGTTGAAATATCACGAAAATCTCTTACACCAATATTTTGATTCCTTGCTTTTTTCTTACATATTTATATCTGTTATATATTTTTCTTATATACATTTCCGTAACAAACAGAAAATGAAGAAGTTTCAATGTTTGATTTTATGTACTGATGTTTTGAATACCTAAAAAGTTAGTCACATTTGTTGTTCCTTACTCAAAAACTCGCAAACATGCAAAAAATGTGTTTTTGAAAATATATCTTTTTTACAAACAATCTTACTTTTTACTTCAATAAATACATTAAGAAACACATCCCATATCTTGTTCTACCAATTACATGAGAAATTCCTTGGTATTTTTAATTAATGAATATATTTGTTCAGGTGGATCTCACAAATCCATCGCGACTTTCCACGTGACTCTAGGGGCGCGACCTTCGGAGTGTTAATTAATAAAATATCCATTTGTGTACGGAAATTTTCATACCGTTGGCAATGCTGTATCGTCATTAACCCAGTGATTTCCTCAAAAAATGAAAAACAAGAGCGAGACCAAAATTTTGCGTGCTTTTATTATTTGCATTACGTTAGTTACTCCTCCTCCAAGAATAGAGAATCTCCTCATTTGCACTACAGCACACCTCCTCGAGAGATGGTGTAGATTTGGCTCCATAAAGTACACCAGGTATAGCTAAAGTTATTGAAAGTAACACTTTTGTGTAATTGTGTTTGGTAGTTTGATTTTAGACCATGGCTTAAATATGATGTAGATCGCTTTCATTTTCTGCGAATGTCCCCAACATTGAGGCCGTGTTCCAATTAATTTCGAGTTTCGTTTTTCGTAATTAGTATATAGAATTTGTTTAAGGTTTAGTCGGAACACCACGACCATCAACTGCCTGGCATGCCATACTACTATTAGTTTCGTGTTATCATTATTCCAAAATTAAAAGTTCACGAAGTCTAAAAATAAATAGTATTTATTCCCGAATGTTATTAGAGCAACATTTGAAATTTAAAATAAACAATATGTGTAACTGTTATTTAACAAAAATTGTGTAATGAGAAAATACCCATTTCATGAATATTTCAGCAACTTGTTTTGTGAAGTAATTATTGAATGTACAATAGACATTTGTTTTTTCCAATAACCTCTTCTATGTGTGTATTTAAATATTTCAAACAGGCAAAACTAATATGGTGGCGATTTGGTAGTTCGTATTTAGTAATTCGTCAGCTTCTAAGTTGACAAAACACAAATTACAAAAATACGTTATAAATTTTGTAGACAAAACGGGTCAAGTGATCATTTTTTTAACAAAAAGTGCCCACTGGAACATCGTCAGTACAACTGCCAAAGTCATATGATCAACAGCGGCGAAAATATTTACATAAATTTGAATTTGCAGCAAACCTACTCTTTTACTTGGAAAAAAAAAAACAATTGACCGAAATAAATATTATATAACTGCATTCAATCTAGGGTTAAATGAAGTGTATAAACATTTTAATGCACTTGCTTGCATAAACAGTGTTCTAACAGTTAATCCTATCCACATTGTTTCTGATATTGATTTTGGCAGAAAAACAATCTAATGTTGGAAAACAGAGGTGCCTACTACTCAGTTCGCATGAACACTCACTTTTTCCAGTTTACGTTTTCGTTTTCTCAAGTCCCCAATATTCACTCACTCATAGCCTCATAGCCAAAAAAATTGTCAACGTCTCATGGCCAACAGTGAAGTGCATGCTTGTTTACATTTGAATTTCCAACAGACACACACTTTTATATTTAAAAAATACTTTTACTAACTTGACTGTATTCTAGTTACACTGGAATTAGCATAGAATAAGTGTACGAACATCTCAAAGTATTTACTTACATAAATAGTGTTCTAACCTCAAACTCTATTCGCACTGTTTCGCAGAAAAGCATTCCATTGTTGGAACATGGAGAGTGTTAATGCAAAACTTGCGTGTGCATTCGACCCAATATCCCCTCGATAGTTTCAACCATAAAATTATGATGAGGTAAACAGATTTTCGTTTTTCGCGCATTTCCCCAACATTGAATAACATAAAAAAAAAATATTTATGGAAAGTTTACGTCTTTCGCACCCAGCAAGTCCATTATGGTCTGAGATAGAGGTAAGGCATTTGGGCAAATATGACAAAGAAATTTGGTTGAATAATTTGCTTAAATAGTTCTCACTTATGGTAATGGTGTCAGGATTGAAAAAAAAAAAAACGTTATATGAAACTGAAACTCGCTTTCCTAAAAAGAGTACAAATCTCATACTGCAGGTTTCCAAAAAAGGCAGAAGAAAGGGACAATGTGCGTCTCGGCACGGAGGCACTCGGTGTTGCAACATTTACCCCTTCGTCCTGACAGCATGGGCTTACATGTGGTGCATGTTCCGGCCCGAATAAATAATTTCTCTTACCACAACACACTCTCCTTTATTAAATATATATAACAATTTTTCAGTCAAATTATTTATTATTATTGCTATTATTATTAAATTAAAAGACCTACCCTTACTAGGTAATCTAAACATGATTGTCATATTTAGAACTAATCATTCAAAATTTGAATAATTGTTATCGTCATATGATAGACGGTAATCTCAAAGATACTCACCTTGGCACTGGTATCCTTGCTTTCCAAGTCCCCTGCAAATAAACGTAACATCATAATTATTTGTCATATATAGGCTAAAATCACACAATATAATATCATGGGGGGGAAATTTTCCCATGTGTGTATATTTTCTAAAATCGCAGCATATTCTTCATGAAGTTAATTAAACACTGGGATATGAAGACAGAAAAACCAATTACTATATTTAAAATTAGAAGAAGTTACAAAAATTTCACTGCGAGCAACTGATTCTTGCGCAACCCTGAGAGTAACACTGCCATCATTTTCATGGCATAAATGCATGTTTTTGTACACAATTTGTACTGGTATTTTCATTAAAACTCTTGAACAGTTGAGTAAGTATTTGGCTATGATGCATAATTAATTAGCATTGTATTGTTAATCATGTACTACTTACGATTTCATTGACAAAAGGAATTAAAATTTCTTTAATATTTCAGATATGCTATAATGAAATGTATCATTGTATTTTTGTCACTTTTTATTGAAGAGTTACAGCGATAGTGTTTTTCACATTCTACTTAAAAGTAGGATAT
Organism: Clitarchus hookeri; assembly: GCA_002778355.1. Taxonomy (NCBI): domain Eukaryota; kingdom Metazoa; phylum Arthropoda; class Insecta; order Phasmatodea; family Phasmatidae; genus Clitarchus; species Clitarchus hookeri. The sequence goes on along the minus strand of NQII01003812.1, from coordinate 133,847 downwards.
AATAACACATATTTCTGTTTTAATATAATTTACTTTTCGTAGCTTAAAATAAAAATTAGTTTTCTTAAAATATTTCAATTTTAAACATAGATGTTTATTAAAGTGGCGAATTTAGGGGACCCTACCTATTCATATTACTGTTGCAATGAAATTGTGTATAAAAATTACTTACTGAAACCAAGATCGTCGATAAAGCGAAGATATTTTACATAGTGCCCACCCCCATCGTGTAATAAATGTCACGCGCCTCTTTTTAAAATGTAAAACCAGGGACGAATACAAGAAAGTGCTAAAAGGGGCAGGTGCATCTTGGATGACTATAAAAAAAATGCAGTTAACTGAGCACTTTTGAAAGCGTCGTTAGTGTCTGCTTACTCCTAATTTTCTACAGCAAATTTATAAATTTAAACATCACCGTATGACCTAGCGTCAAGAGTACATTGGTAGATCAAGGGACACTGTGAAAATATTAGAGATTGAAATATATTAGCGTTATGCTAATTCTTTCTCTAATAAGTATAAAAACTTAAAATAATTTCATTTGACAGTAATTAAACTATTTGATTCACTTTTATAGGATATGATACCATTTTTCATAATATGTTTTTATCATTGCTACAAGTACTTCACTCAGAACTAATTAAACATAAAGAGTTAGAAACAAGTGTTATTTAAAATACACTAATTTTCATAATTGAGTATTATCCCAGGCACTTAAAATAAAAATCGACTAGACTTCGGAAAAAAATCGCAGACGCGTGTTTTTTGGTACAGACCTTCAATTTCATGTAGGTATTAATATATAAAAAGTCATTTTGGATCTCAACTGTGCTCGCTGCACTACACTGTAAAAATGAACAACAATTCATTTTGTGATATATTGCCATTAATATTGCATATTGCGTAAAATGAGACGTACAAATCGAAGACAATTATGTTTACTAAAAAAAGTAGCAGATAATGTTTTATAGAAATGATAGTTTTTCCCGCAATAGCGATTTGAAGGTGGTGTAAAATGTTAGTCCATTCTACCAATATGGGTCGCTGTGACACACCGGCTAGAACGCTATAATTCCACCAAGACGGACTAGGTTCGATTCCCGGCGAGGTCGCTCCCGGATTTTCGTACGTGGGAATCTCCCGTTTTCCCTGTCATTGCATTCTGGCGCTGCTCCATACTCACTTCGCTTTACTCTCATCGACTCTCCAAGACCTCGATGTTAACGGCCGTGTCGTACTATGCGACCGACATACAGTACATACATACATACATATATAGCGATTTTACACCCGGCCAAAACTTGATAGTTTCAGCATGGATGTTGAAGAGATAGCTCTCATTTATTTTGTGTATTCTAGTCATCGCAAACGCAAAACAAGAGGGAAACGACACTGGATACATAATTTATTATCAGTCTTAGAAAGGCACACCTGCGACGTTTTATAACGATCTAAGGAATTGTGAAGTCTTTCAATTACTTACGAATTTAGATACAATGAGAGAGCCTATTAGCAACACCGATACTACCTCCATGTAATGCATTTCGCCAGAAGAGAAGCTTGTTGTAACCTTAAGGTAAGTACAGAGTAAGATAAAGTAATTCTCTTACATAGCATTCTTGATATAATGGCACGTTGGTACTAAATAGAAAAGGTATCGAAAAATTTTAATATCAAATCCTGTTTGGACTATAATAAAACACAAGGTAATATAATACAGCAAAATTAATTGCAATGTGATTTATTACAATCATGCGTAAGAAATTCGTTCAGGGGTATGTATAAAAAACCTTGAAAAGACTCAAACCTTGGTGTGAAGTGGGACAGAAGTGGAGTGGAGGTGAAGTGAGGGTGAGTATGGAGCAGCGCCGGAATGTAAGGGCAGGGAAAACGTAAGATCCCCGAGAAAACCCGCCGACCAGCGGCACCGTCCGGCACGATTCCTGTGACACTCAAGTGTCACTTGATATGAACTGTTACACTGTTAGATATAAGTTGTGTATAGGTATTAGGTAATTGTTTATTGTATGATGTTATTGTGTATTTAAACTATGTTGTAATTAGGCTAAAGTTATGTGGCAGGCACAGTGACTGTATATGGGCTAACTGAGCTGGTTTTGGTTGGCTTTTCATGTGCGGAAACAGAAACAACTATAGTAAGTGTGCGGTCAAGAACAAGGACTAGTACCCACAAAAACTTGGAGTGTTGAAGTTTGTTTGCAATCGAGGTTATTCGTGGCCTCAATAAAAGCAACCCATGGGAGACGTGTATCATNTGGAGTGTTGAAGTTTGTTTGCAATCGAGGTTATTCGTGGCCTCAATAAAAGCAACCCATGGGAGACGTGTATCATGACGGAAAATGCATAATAAGAACTTACATGATATGAACTCGGGTGTAAATACGTGTTGAATATAAACGTTAAAGACAGAAAACGGAAAAAAGTTTAATACGACCGGGTTATATACTTATCAGCTGTGGTTGATATCGAAGAAAAGTAAAGGGGCAAACAAGGTGGTTCTGTGGAGTCGATCTATACTCGCTTCATGATGACCTGAGACAGCCGGGAAAGGGGAACAGTGTTCAATATTTTATGTTTGCAGTGGAATATCGAACTCGGTGTCAGGTTCGGGAGTTTCTTGTTTATTTGCAGACATATAAACACAAAATTTCGGTGAATTTTACAGCAAAAAGTGGTTTGTGGATGTTGGAAATGATAAGTGACTCAGGAATTTTCACACAAGGTGTACATGCCTTTTTTTTTTTTGACGTGACAACGTCTTAAATTAGGTTGCGGCTGGGAGTCACTTATGAAAAAGTGTAACGCTCGGTAACGTTACGATGAGTCACCGAACGAGAGAGAGGCCCGCCGAATGCCTTGCGTCTCTCTCCCACTCAACTATGATCGGTCTGCCGCGCGCGCAGCACTACGTTGTCACGTAAAATCTTCGCCCGTAAAACCGACTTTACAGGCAACCATTTTTTTTTTGTTGCAACCAGCGCTGGTGTGCTAGTGCACAGTTGTTTTTAAGCCTAAGAAAGAGCCATGCCAGAAACGGCAGAGGCCGACAGGCAAGTAACGAGTGAGGTTCGGCACCGCCAGCACCAGCGAGTTACCATCGGAGGAGTTCTGCAAGACTTATTTATAGGTGCTATAAGGGAGCGGAAGATCATTAGCAATGTTACTATTGCCACCACAGTTTATCTGAGCTACAACCTGCTTGCAAATTGTATGTATTGCGATATGTTGAATTGGTACAGGATTGTTCGTGCTTAGGACTGTGGATAGTGGACAAAACGATTTGCTACTAATAGCAGGGATGGAACTTAGTAACGAGTTCCAGATTAGAAAAATGTTACTTGAGTGGGTAGCTTAAAGTTGCGAAGTTAATTTTGTGTTATTTAGTATATATTCAGTAAAAGCACGACAGACTTCCCAAGTAAACTTTTTGTAAGTCTCTTGAAATAAATTGTGTGGAAGAAAACCTTAAAACGCCGAGGGTAGGTGATCGCAAAAGATATGAGGACATTTGACTGTGGTTGGCTGGGAATTTTATAAGTATGAGGCTGGTCGCGGGTGTGCTCAACAACTATTTGCACCTGCCAACAAGGATCATACCCCAGATTCATATCAACGGTTACAAGAGGCGTATGGTTTACTGGGGGATGGTCCAAATCAACGAAGCGACAGGGAGTTTCCTCAACAAAAATGGTGGATAGGAAACGCCGATATAAGGTTGGATCCGACCGAGTAGTGGTATGTAGTAATCACACATCTTANCAAAAATGGTGGATAGGAAACGCCGATATAAGGTTGGATCCGACCGAGTAGTGGTATGTAGTAATCACACATCTTATAATGCTGGTGCTTACCTCACAATTAATATGATAATGTGGAAAATAGTGAATGTAGTCAGAACGTTGTTTGTAATAAATTATGAGCATACCAAAGTTATTAGTTCCCATACTTCAACACATTTTNCAAAAATGGTGGATAGGAAACGCCGATATAAGGTTGGATCCGACCGAGTAGTGGTATGTAGTAATCACACATCTTAGAATGCTGGTGCTTACCTCACAATTAATATGATAATGTGGAAAATAGTAAATGTAGTCAGAACGTTGTTTGTAATAAATTATGAGCATACCAAAGTTATTAGTTCCCATACTTCAACACATTTTNAAATGTAGTCAGAACGTTGTTTGTAATAAATTATGAGCATACCAAAGTTATTAGTTCCCATACTTCAACACATTTTACATTATTCCATCTTTATGTGGCACGACCACCTGGACTATGCCTTGGTATTGCTGAGTTATAGGTTGAGTAGTCTTAGTGATATCAGAGGGCGTAGGATGAACCGATCGGTGAACCCTGAGACCAATTGGTGGATGGGGGCAACCAAAGGGGTGGTTCATTCCCACATGCGAAAATCTGGGAGTAACCCGCCGGGAATCAAGCCCGATTCACCTTGGTGGAAGGAGAGTAGTCTGACCGCTACACCACCGAGGCCTCCGACAGGAGAAGTGATGTGGTTAGAGTACAAGAAGGTAAACTATGTACCTTGCATAATGTACAGGTAGAGTAATTGTGTGGAAATAAAAATTTCCGGTGCTGCATAATCTTTGAATGCCTACTTTATTACAAATGAGTATTCATTTTTATTGGAAACTCATAAGTATTAAAAATATTGTAAATATTTCAAATGTACGAACCCTAATGAAACTATTTCGTCGCCTATAAAAAATGGGAAACATAACTTAAACTCAACTAACATATTTAGAACATTAAACAGCAAATCACAAGTTTGTAAAAAATTTATACTTTTAAGTCTAGACTCTACTTTTGATTTGCAGTACAACTCACCCCGTTGGGAATCAATTTCTGGAATGTTTCTGTTAATATCTTCACTGTCAAGAGAACAAATGTCGGAAGGAAGATCGCCTAAACCTGTACTTGTAACTGGCATAGTCCTTTGAATCGGATTTTGTTGTTGTCGAGGCGATGCCATTTGAGTTAGAGCGCACCAGTCAGAAGCAGATATTTGTTCGAGTGAATGACCTCTCTGTTGGAATGGGGGTGTTATCCCACGCGGATTATGGATGTAACCAGTTGTTTTAATCGCAGCTACATGCAGAATGGGGTGACTCCTGGTATGAAGTACCTGATATATTTTACTGGATCAGAGACAAGGGGTTAATGCTCAAAATATCCAGAAACATTTTAAAAGGAGAAATTTATTTTATAAACTTGTGAGGTTACAGTGAAAATTCTTATGGGGCAGATAGTACGTACATATCAGGAGCATCGTACATGAATATTATAGAAGTGAAGTTTCTATTTTATCATAATATTTATTATTTTGTGAGACTATTTTATTTCCAATTAAAGGCACTTTTAGNTATTTTGTGAGACTATTTTATTTCCAATTAAAGGTACTTTTAGGTTTCGTGCAAGTCTAAATTACGTATGAAAGGAAGCGCGTTTCCCAGAACTCTTAGGAATTTATTTTGCACAGTTTGTAGTGATTTAATTAATACATGTAATTGGATTGGAAACGACCCCGTACAGCATGCACCACCTGGCATTTGTTTACTAAGAGCGCAGTGGTGTGGGCGGAGCAGTGGGTGTTGATCGTGCAGTGCAAACGGCCACCATGGCTCACAATGCAAAGAAACAACAGCAGAAGTGAGACACATTATTATGAACCTTTACCACAATAAATAATTATATTCCCAAATCGCAGACATAGTTGGAAGAAGTCTGACGACTGTACAAAGTAACGTCAAGCCACATAGGAATTCCACGGAGTACATAAACAAGGAAAGACCTGGTCGTCTACAGAAACTAAGAACAAGAGAAACGAGGCCACTACTGAGAATCATGAAGACTCGACCTACAATAACATCCTCCAAAGTAGCAGCGCATGTGGACACACACTTCGTGCACAAGTTTCCCCTAGAACTATGCGTGGGATGTTCAACCGAGCAGGGCACAGAGCCAGGGTACCGAGAAAGAAGCCATACATCAGCAAGCAGAGCTAAAATAAGAGATTGGTCTTTGTTCAGGACTACTTACACAGAGGCACGGACTTCTGGGACACAGTGCTATTTAGTCTACAGACGAAAGTAAATCTAATTTATTTCATAATTATGGCAGAATATTAGTGCGGAACAGACAAAAAACTGGGCCGGAACCTGAGAACCTGCAAGTTACTGTATAACTTAGTGGTGGAGTTATGGTCTGGGAGGTGCATGCCTGCCTCAGGGGTGGGAGATCTGGTATTTATTGAAGGAATCATGGACAAATTTGTGTATTTGGACATACTGAAGAGAAATTTGCAGAAAAGTGTTATGTTGGGTCTTGGAAAAGGGTATTACTTCAAGCAGGACGACACAAAACCCACGATTGAGATTGTCCGTCTTTGGTTATTATAACACCCCACATACACTTCAAACCCTACCCCAGTCACCGGACCTTAATCCGATAGAGCATATTTGGAGTGAACTGGAAACCAGGGTACGAAAACTTGAAATGACCAGCAAGACGAGACTGAAAGAGATAATCCTGCAGGTATGGCGGAATATGATGACTGAAATAACCAAGACTCTCGTGCATTCAATGCCGAAGAGACTGAGGGCGGTCATCCGCAGCAGAGTACTGCATAAAAGTATTAACTGGCGGCATGTGTATTGTTTCATTTCTGGCGTTATTTATTGCTGTATGATCACTTTTGTCCAGCCTCAGATATTAATGTTGAGGGAATATATTTATTTAGTTTTTTTCACGGCAGTGATTTCTCTTATATGCTGATATATATTTTCAGTTTGATGGATAAGTGTTAATATGTCGCAAATTCAAAGGTCTCACTATTTGCCTAACAGCAATACATTGTAGTATTTATCACCTGGCTACGCTGTACGTAAATTTATGACCATGATCGTACATATTTTTGTTTTGTTATTTCTCATTCAAGTGAAAAATATGCTTATACACTGCTGGGAGAAAAATCAGAACATCCTTTGGGAGGTTTCCAATTCACTCAAGATTTAGTATAGCAACAGTACATACGGAGTATATGAAATTATAACACTTTCAGATTATTACTACAACCGGTCCCAAGGTACCAGGCAGACACCCAAGCTGGAACAACCTCAGTATATTAAGCAATGCAGCCTCCATGGGTGGCCACGCAAGCACTGATTCTGTCATACAGTCGATCGTACAGGTGGCCAATACTGTCTTGAGATACATTATTTCACACCTGCTGGACCTGTTCACGCAACTCCGCAAGAGTTGTCGATGGACGAGTCACACAGACCACGTGTACCGCCATGTCCTACACGTGGCCGATTGTAGACAAGTCCGGCGATCGTGCTGGCCAGGGAAGTTGCTGAACATCTTGCAAAGCACGTTGCATTGCACGGGCAGTGTGAGGGCGGGCACTATCCTGTTGGAACAGCACAGCACCTTCCTGTTGCAAGAACGGCAGAAAAACGGGCCGAATAACATTCTGCACGTACAACGCGCTCATCATCGTTCCCTCAACAAACATCAAAAGCGAACATGAGTTGTAGCTGATCGTACGCTAGACCATAGAGCCTAGGGTGGGACCAGTGTATCTGGGAAGAATGCACTCTACGAGAAGGCGCTCACCAGGTCTACGTCGTACGCGCAAACGACCATCACTTGCGTGTAGGCAGAATCTGCTTTCATCGCTGAACACCTTACCACGCCATTCCATCTTCCAGGTGATCTTATGACAGCACCAGTCGAGACGTGCATGTAGATTCTGTGGCGAGTGGAAGATGTGATAGTTGAAAGTTGGAAATGTGCTGGGAATTGGGGCTTTCTTTTTTTACTGTATCCGTCACACTCGCAAGGAAAGGTATCATATCAGATGCGATCCCGGGCACGTTTGTTGTGTGACGGACAGAGTAGGTTATATTTTAGATATATATAAAAGTTCATACTTTATTGTCTGATTCTGTGTGAGAGCAGAGAGACCAGCGGAAAGACAGCCAAGTCGGCTGATGTTCCCCCGCACTCCACCCCCACTGGCAGCCAAATTCACGAAACCTCAAGAGTTTTATCATTCCGGCCAAGGTCCGGGACGGCTGGGACGGCTAAGTGTCTTACGAATGGGCTTGTTTCTTGTCTGGGAATATATTAAGCCTAGCGACCTGGCCCGGCTTCGCCCGGGTACACTTTAGTTTTTACAGCGATACACTAATAAATAAATTGGGAAAATACAGTTACAATATTATATGAGAGTAAATTAATAAACTACAATAATATATAACATACATACATACACGTCCCGCCTGTCTCCCAGAGGAGTAGGCAGAGATTATGGACCTTAATTTACCATGATTTCTGATATACCTACCTCCTTCGCTTTATCCACATTCATACATCTCTAATATAACAACATTATATGATAGTGGTTTAGAAATTTTTTTTGTATACAACATTAATCGTTTTGCCTACGACCACCAGCACAAAAAGATTTCTGTTTGACGTGACAAGCGAAAGAGCTACGTATGATTGTCCGTGTGAAAAACATGCTCCACTCAAATCCACTTCAGCCACATTAAGTGCTTGACCCTGTGCCTTATTTATGGTCATACCAAAACAAACTCTTATTGGAAATTGGATTCTTTTAAAATGAAAAGGCAAATTCGAGGGAATAATTGGTATTCTAGATATTATAACAGTTTCTCCAGAACCGCAGCCAGTTGGAATAGCTTCAATGAGATAACTTTTTATTTGTAATCAAGTCCCGTTGCATAATTTCGGCGGATTTATATTTAGCAATAAAATTATGGGAGCTCCAACTTTTAAAATCAGTTTGTGTTGTGGCATGCCAGAAGGATTCAATGAATTAATTAATTTTGATAAAGATTAAGTTTTTTATGATTAGAAAAAACAGCGAATTTTACGTTTGTTTTTACTGCGTAATTTAAATTGTAAATACGCTTATTACTATTTATCTATTAAATATAGATATATTCTACCGCTGCCTTTTTGTAGATCATTTAATTTTACACAATTATTTCGTAAATGATTTTGTTATATCTCTAAAGGATTAGGCAGCGTATTCCATGAGAGTACACTGGCAGCAAACTTTTTTCCCGACTTGATTCACTAATCCCGTTAATGCTCAGCTCCACAAGTGCTAAGGAAATTTTTAATACACACAAACCTTCCTCAATAAATGCAGATCATAATAGTAAATACCGCATTTAAATCTGTTCAGTGATTCTCGAGATTAGCGCAGTCATACAGACAGACGCGCGCCAGACACTTCCTTTTATACTATGTAGTGATAAGCGAAAATAACAATTGAAATATATTAAATTTTAGTTTTATAATTTTTATGTGATTTTTGGTTTTATGATTTTTACTGGATTTTTAATTTTAATTAAACTAAATTATATATGCAGTAAATACAATAAAATATATAATGTTATCTTAATATTAAATTTGTCTGCACAAGAGTTAGTCTAACAAAAACATAACTGCAGCTGACATGGGAATTGTCACAGTTATACAGATTTAAAACCCATTATTTACATTAATTTACAGGGTGTGCTGTTATGTCGTGGAGAAGGGCTGGAGGGAAAGCCTTGGGGCGTATTCGCCTCCACACCAGCCTCTTGTCGTAGTTCGCCAACTCACTAACCAGGGGGTTGTCCAATGTCGGGCTTTGTAGTATAGTTCTGTGGCCAGCTTGTGAATGTGTTCTTGCATCGTCTCCACCTCTAGCTCCATGTGGAGCTGCTCGTTGCGTGGGTACCTGCGCGCATCTGTAATTACTCTTAGTACTTTATTCTGGAGCCTCTGTATTTTCTGGATGTGGCAACGGGCTGCTACCCCCCAGATTGGTGCGGCGTAGGTGAGGATGGTGCGGAGGAGAGTGTGATAAATGATTAATCTATTTAGTGTGCGAGGTGAACTATGGCGGTTGATGAGAGGAAACAGCTGCCTTAGCCGGAAGTTGGCTTTGGCAAGCTGAGTATGGATGTGACGTTTTCAGAGTAATTTCCTACCCATTATGACGCCCAGGTACTTTACCTTGTCACTGTAATCAATATGCTGGCCACAGAACTGCAGTTTTGTGGCCGGGTGTATTGGGTTTGATGCGCCATTTTGCGGTCGGCCCGGTCTCTGTTCATGGACAACGCGAACACAATTGTGTCGTCCGTATAGCAAGGCTGTCAGCACCTCCCTGACTCGTGGCATGTCATTTATGTACAGGCTGAACAGCACTGGACTCCTGGGGAACTCCTACTGTTACCTGCAAGGCTATGGATTTCTCATTGTTGAGAATGACATGAAATGTGCGTGATGTTAAATATGATAAAATGAAGGGAATGATGTAGGGTGGACAACTGTACTTGTAAAGTTTGTAAAGAAGACCAGGATGATAGACCCTGTTGAACGCCTTTTCTATGTCCAGAAGTGCGACGACAGTATGATTGTGGTATTCGATGGACTTCGTGGCTTCCAGTGAGACGGGTGAGCTGATAGGCTGTAGAGTGCCCACACCAGAACCCAAACTGTTAGTCACGAAGTATGCGGTGGGATGAAACGTGTGCCACCACCCTGCCGCCATTCGCCACTCTCTCCAGGAGTTTGGAGAGAGTGCAAAGCAGACTAATAGGGCGGCAGCTGGTGGGAAGTGAGGATGGTTTGCCTGGTTTGATGAATGCCACCACCCTGGCGTGCTTCCATCTGTCGGGAAAGTGATGATGTCAGAGGATGGATGTGCAAAAGTGAGCTATAATGCAGAAGAACTCATATTGGAGGTGTTTAATGAGTGTGTACTGTATGGCATCTTCACCTGGTGCGCTGCTACGGTGAATTTATTTTATGGCTGACATGAGCTCGGCGGCGGAGACTTCAGTGATTTCCTCGGGGTCCTCCCTACCTAGGATGTAAGGATGTCTCCCAGGGTCCTTTGGATGGTTCTTTCATTCTCTGCATCTCCGTCGCCCTTGTTAGGGCGGAATGTTCCCTCGAGAGCCCTGGCCAGCATGTTCGCCTTGTCGGCCGGCGTGTAGGCAACTCACATGACAAGAGTGAATGGCGGAACTGTGGAGTAGCTCCCTGTTAGGCGCCGCGTCATCTTCTACTGTGAGTTATCGCTTGTTTTGACAGTAGCTACAGTGTCACTCCACTGCTGCCCTCGAATCTCTCGATCAGCACCTCCACTGTATCCTGGACGTGTTGGTATTATTTCCTGTAATATAGGTCTCAAGTTTGCTGCCACAGCCTTTTGTCTGCTTCGTTATGTTATTGCTTGTTTAATGTATGCGGGAACTGTGTGTTTGTGTTTCGTGGTGTGACTTCTGGGATGTGTTTCTTGGTTGTGGTGATTATAGTAGTTTGTTCAATGATAATGGCGGTGTAATCGATGTAACCTGGTACATTTATTGATTCGACAGTGTGCAGTAGTGCGTCTGCTTTCTGGGATAGGATTTCTTGGTAAGCATCCCAGTCGACTTTTTTGTAATTGAATTTGTGTGTGTGTGTGGTGCAAGTTGGGGGCGAAATGTGTGGTGTATGTTCATAAAGACGGGTGAACCTTCTGACAGGGGGCATTCTCATTTAAAGGGTCGACACAGATGACGTTCTGGTAGATATGACATTACGCAACCTGCTGACAGACGACGTTGACATTATCAGTACATCCACAGTCTCCCAGATGGCATATGCTGGCATTCGATCATAATCGACATCGTCCTTCCAGGTTTTTTTATTTTAATTTCCGGAAGTGTATATTATATTATGTGTAGGGCCAAAATTCAAACAGCACCTAAATCACTCAACGGCACACACACCATTTCAATTGCCTGATTTAAAATTAAGTATGCCAGAGTATCTAAATACGAACATACATGATCTATTATTTTCTGTATATGATGTGTACTTTCTGACTAATGAACTAAGTATTAAAGTTACATTAATTAATATTAAGAACATGTTGAGTTTTTTTTTTTTTTTGACTGTTCCTTGTCATATACAAACAATCACTGTAATCATAATATACGTTATATCACCTTGAGACCAACCATTCACTCAACAACAGCAGTTTCATCATTTTCAGCATATTTATAACTTTCTTTGTCAAGAACTACGTCCTATTCTATAGCGTTGAGTGAAACTTCGGTTGGTTGTGTATTTAGGCAGAAGGGACCATGGCACTTTCCATAATTTGTGGAACACTTGGGGCCGGTTTTGCGGCAAGTACATCCCGCACCGCACCCCACCCTTTCACAGAGTTGCAGGATATTGGTTTTAGTAGAGAATCAGGAGCAGGTTGCATTGAAGTGGTTATGTGGAAGAACTTGTTTTAAAATCTCCATAAATTACTTTCACTTACTTTCCATACAGACATTATATATNATATATATATATATATATATATATATATATATATATATATATATATAATACACCCACACATAGGTGCTACATACAAGGTAAGAGGATTCATTCACAATTATTTGCCTATAATATGTTTTGGTGAATTTTGGCTGCTTAAACTTACTTACACCTAATTTTTCTCGTACTAAAGAGTGCAACTGTTGTATCGCATCTCCTGTCATGGCCTGAAGGTACAAAATACGTCGCTTGCAGTCAGAGCACAAACTCTCAGAATACACGTATGTACACTACAAACACTTCGCCACATTGCTTCTTTTTTTTTTTTGTGCTGCCGTCGTCGGGGCCTGATAGCCAGCCTAATTGCAAAGCGTTGCACTGTGAGCGATACTGTCACCATCTGACTACTTCTCATCTAGAAACTTAGGTACAGTCACAACGTCGCTGACCTAGCCCAGTGAAAGATGTTACCACCAAAAGGCCTTTTTGCAACAAAATGCGCACAGCTCAAATTATCCTCATCCTTCCTCACCGTAATAAATAAAAATGCTGGTATTTTACAAATTCATATGTTACATAATACTGTGTAGGTAATATATAAGTATTATTTAACGTGCTTTGAAAGCACTTGCATATGTGAGCAGTTATATTTGAGTGAGAAACTTCGGATGCCAGTTGTTGGTAGAATCGAGAAAATCATATTAGGCTAAACATTTTTTTGCACCACCTTCAAACCGTTATTGCGAGAATACTATTACGTCTACTACAAAATCGCTTACTACCTCTTTTTGTAATAAATTTAATTGTTTTCAATTATAAAGCACATTTTACCGTGAAACCCATATTAACGGAGATATATCACAAAATGTGTTTTCGTACAATTTTTTACAGATTGTGCAGCAAGCACAGCTTGTATCCAAAATTACTTTTGATGAGCTATTCCTCACATTAAAACGAGTCTGTACCATCAATCATGTATCTGCGATTTTTTCCGTAGTTTAGTCGAGTTTTATTCTAAAGTCCTTGTTGGGCTATACGGAACAAGCTATATCTGGGAACTGAAAACAATGTTTTAGAATTTTACAAAACAGGCTCTATTAGAAATTACGTATGGAAAGAAATATGTTGGTAATACAAGGAAGTGTACTATATAGGAATATGTCATATTTTATGACATTTTAGTTTTAAAAAAATTAACAATAACCTTGTTAAAAAAAAGTGATGCTAATTCAGCGACCTGAAACCAAAACATGAAATACAAAACGTTTATTCATAAAAAATACTTACCAGATTAACATTTATACATTGGCAGAGAAAAGAAATTAATCACTACTGAAAGTATACAATAGCAGTAATGTAAATAACTTACATCACATATCAACAAATATAACCAAAAGTTACGAACAAAAACTGTATTCATACAGCATAGCTGCTAAAAGTGAAAGTTCAAACCTATCTACAGTATATTTATAAAAAAAAATTAATTGCAGGCCGCAAGTAAAATTTTTCAGAGAATTACACATATCATTCATTAAAAAAAATGTATCCTCAGAATATTGTTTGAAATACCAGAATGCACAACATTTACACAACAAACTGTAGCTTGCATTACTATTCAATAACCTAACAAGTTTCTACGGGAATATCGGGACTAGTTGCTTGATGCGTGGCGTAATTAGGAAATTAGAAGTGGCGCTGTCACCAACCCTCCCCACCAGGCTTAAACAAGTGTAGGGGCTTCGGAAGACACGGGTCGCTTGTTCACATGTGTCGAGGTCAAGCTGAGTTGATGTAGCGCTTCCAGGCTCTTACACGTGTCGCTGCAACGCAGGCCTCCTCCCACCCACCTCCCCCCTAGCAAACCCAGTGAAATTTGTAAACGCCGAGAATCATGAGATAGTCAGGCATATTCCGCCTGAAGTTGAAAACACGCACCGAGAAACAGCTGACAAGCTTTGAAAGGGTGCCACGAATAGCTAACCACAGGACAATGTGGACACGCACCGCGGAAGAATAACCTGACAGTGTAAGTTTCAGGGTGCAGACCACAAACCTCCNTATTCCGGGATGAGAAGGCTGGAAGCCGCGGGAGAAATCAAAACTATCGAGGCATAGAAAATATAACTAACTGACAGAATAAATTCATTATAAAATTAATTAAAAATAGTTTAAATTGTTTTTTAACTCAACCATAGACTTTTTTTTTTATCTTTCAGAACTTTGTAAACCTAACACAAATAATTTTTTTTATATACTATATTTAATCATTTTATCATCCTTTTTTGAAACATAAATGGGAAGCTGTCACCTAAGAAACACAGCTAAGTCTCATTGATATGTAGAACCTACATCATTTCACCCAAAGTGGTAAAAGTATCCCTGGGAAACTGATGATCGACCTAATAGGCCCTCACCAAAAGAGCATAATGAGAAACAGTTTCCTCCTTGTGACCACTGACTTCTTGTCCTGATGGATGGGAGTATTTGCCCTAAAAATGTCAAGTCTTCCTACATTATATGAACCCTGAAACAGGACCTTTTCTCCTGCTGGGTATACCCCAAGAAGTTACTTATCAACAACGGGAGACAATTCGCAGGAGAACAGTGAAAAACTGCCTACTAGAATTAGCATGCCCAACTCTGGACCATAGCCCTCTAACCATCCCCAAAGAAATACGACACAGTGGTACAACCCGTATATTTAAAAGGGACTACATAAGTTGAATTTTCCTGCTTCATTTATTTTTACAAACAAAGAAACAAGACATGCCTCACAAAATTATCAAATTAATTCCTTAGTCACCCAATATTTANCGGGATGTGGTAGGGTAGTAAGCAGTCAGTTACTACCCTACGCCGAGAACGGGAGCGAGTGGTGAGCTTCAACGAGGGGTGCCACGTCGAGAGGAAGCCAGCTGCGTGTAACAAGCCAACCACATAGGGCCTTTAACAGGGCCATCCAGCTCACCAGACCTCATCAACTGCCGGAACATATCCGGGCCATCCAACTCACCAGACCTCAACTGCCGGAACAACTATTGTGCAACATGTGCAGATAAGTAACCCTGTCGTCACTCAGGGACCTGACCTGTCACCTAATGCCCCTACAGTGTCGGAAACGTAGCCAGAAAATTGTAACCAGCCCTTCAGGCCAGAACTCGCAGGACGTTAAAGTATGTATAAAGTCCCGCAACAGTGCCGGGAATGTATGAGTAAATTCCCGTTAAATAAACCTGTTCAAAACTAAGAAGTCGTGATGAAGTCATTGTGTGATAGACCCTCAACCTACAAGGCACCTATAGTCTGTGCCACTGAACATTAACTGTAGACCCTACGAACCATTCTGTACACCACAGATGGGGAGCAGCATCATGCTAATAGAGCTAATCTTAACCAATCATTATCATTCACTGTCTCTAACCATGTCTTGATCCTCTTTAGGGTTGAGAACTTGAGAAATACCTTTTTGCAGTCACCACATTTACTGGCAAAGTTAACACTTGACCCATTGTATTTATTATATTATAGAGAATATGTCTCTCACATTCCGAGAGAACCTTTATCACAGTTTTTGAGTGCCTTCTGCTCCGCTACTTTCCCTACCTAGTACATTTCATTGACAATAACTTGCATTAGCCGAAAAGTGCTTCGGTAACATGGATCTCATCCATTTTCAAGGGCCCGGAGTATTTTTTTTTACCAGTTTTAGATTACTGAGTGGTGGAACATACAGGAGTAGATGCGTACATACCTGTCCCGCGTCTATTTCGCAGCAAAGTTAGATTTACACGAAAACCCGCGAATTTGCGCGGATTTTCATATGAGCTGAACTTTCCTTCAGAGTCTCGCCGGACCCATACGTTCAGATTTACTACCACCATAAAAAAAGTAAAACATTAGGACAGAAAATCTAACATTTAATATAAAAGATCAAGAATTGAAAAATGTATGATTTAAGATAAAAAACAAGGACTGAAATATAGAATATTAGATATTCCGGGATGAGAAGGCTGGAAGCCGCGGGAGAAATCAAAACTATCGAGGCATAGAAAATATAACTAACTGACAAAATAAATTCATTATAAAATTAATTAAAAATAGTTAAAATTGTTTTTTAACTCAACCATAGACTTTTTTTTTATCTTTCAGAACTTTGTAAACCTAACACAAATAATTTTTATTTATATACTATATTTAATCATTTTATCATCCTTTTTTGAAACATAAATGGGAAGCTGTCACCTAAGAAACACAGCTAAGTCTAATTGATATGTAGAACCTACATCATTTCACCCAAAGTGGTAAAAGTATCCCTGGGAAACTGATTATCGACCTAATAGGCCCTCATCAAAAGAGCATCATGAGAAACAGTTTCCTCCTTGTGACCACTGACTTCTTTTCCCGATGGATGGGAGTATTTGCCCTAAAATTGTCAAGTCTTCCTACATTATATGAACCCTGACACAGGAATTTTTCTCCTGCTGGGCATACCCCAAGACGTTTCTTATCAACAATGGGAGACAATTCGCAGGGGAACAGTGAAAAACTGCCTACTAGAGTTAGCACGCCCAACTCTGGACCATTGCCCTCTAACCATCCCCAAAGAAATCCGACATAGTGGTACAACTCGTATATTTATAAGAGACTACATAAGTTGAATTTAACTGCTTCGTTTATTTTTACAAACAAAGAAACAAGACATGCCTCACAAAATTATCAAATTAATTCCTTAGTCACCCAATATTTATCTCTAAGTATCATATTAATAACCAATGTTACCCATCTGCCAACTTCNATCTCTAAGTATCATATTAATAACCAATGTTACCCATCTGCCAACTTCAGTGCAGAGAGAAACTGTGGTTGAAATGTCATGTCCTTGGTACTGGAGAAAAAAATACATGTTTACAACAAAAAATGGACTTAATAATACAGTCTCAATCATAGACGAGAATATGACTCATGTCTGTGTGAGCATCGAATTAAACTTTTGTAAAATAAAATCTTCTCAATAATGTAGCAAAGGTATTTGAATCACGCACCGAGAATAAACAATTCCATCTTCACTTTAAGGCAATGTTTCTTAATTTAATATTTTTGCTGAGTTTGTATTATGAGCTTAAAAATGCATCCATGCCTAACTTTAATTCCCAATAGCTGAGAGGCATGGCATACATTTCCAACCACACCCAATTCTACAGTTCTGTGGCCATCCTTGCTCCAGAATACTTGCACATATTTTATCAACCAAAATATTTTCTACTAAAAACCTCATCTGGACACCACTGTTTGCAATGGAGGCCTCTGCCCCTTCAGTCCACCCCTGATGCCTAGCGAAGGGTAATTACCTATCGATGGATAGGTGAACTCTGGAAGTGCCAAGATATTCTGGAAAATAATATGCTTGCCACATTCCCAGATCAAATGTATGCTTGCAGCAATCTTGCCATTTGACTTGAATTTGCCTTGTCAAGCAAGCTTGTAATATCATGTGTGAATCAAGCCTAATTTCTCACGACTGGCACACGTGCTAATGGCAAGCTCGCATATGTCTTGAATTATACTTGCAGCTTACCAAGGCAAGCTTGCAGCAAGTGTAACTAATCAAGCTCGCTACAAGCTTGACATAAGGAGACTAGCTAGCTCTATTCAAGTTTGCTGGCTTGCACAACAAGCTTGCAGCAAACTTACAGGCTAGTCACGACAAGCTTGATTCAAGCATGAATGAAGTCGACTGTTCAATTATGCTATTGGGGACCATATTAAAATTTTTAAATAGGCCCTTTCCTGTACCAGCACAATAATTCTCCTGTACATAAAGCAAGGTCAGCTGCACCATAGCTTGAAAACAAACAGCTGGGGTTGCTTAAATGTCCTCCTCGAAGGCCCGACTTGAACCCTAGAGAACATCATTGGGATCAGCTGGAGCATCATTTATGTGCCAGACCAACCATGCAAACAGATAAACATCAACTATTCACTGTTCTAAAACTTAGTGGCGAGCCTGCGCTGAAGGGTTAATGCTATGCACATAACAGCAGAGGGATTTCTGACATCCTATTAGTTACATGGCTGGCACCTCTTCAACAACTGCAGTGGTTGACGACTTTGGTCACACGGGGTATGATCAGCTAAACGAAATGCAATAGTATTCAACTGTTTATGTGTATTGTGACTTTATGTACCTACCAGGAATGACGTTTTTTTTTACATCATTGTAAGCCTCATGTGAAGATTTATTTCAACTGTCTCAATTTGTCAGAAAAACACAAAGAAAGCTTAATTCAAAAGTATTTTAGAAATTTAATACAATATATAAAACTAATAATCTGTAAAAATTAAAATACGTAATTGGCAAAATCGAAGGTGCCCAACTGCGCCAATCCCTATTAATAGTGCATCCTTAACAGTTTTATTGAGAATACACCTGAAATACTACTTTCGCAGAACAAGAACACAGGACAAAGTCACAATTCCAATAAATACCAGCAGCCACGAAGTTGATGACGAAAAATTTTCTCAGCTACACAACAGATTTAAATAACGCTTAAACGATAATTCAATAGCTACTGTTTTCATTTAATTTTATTTGCATTGAGAATAATCAGGGCATTAATTATTGTTTGTGACCGATGGGAACGTCCCTGTAAGAAATTTTCTGTAGTTTACAAGCATTAAACAGGAACCGATTTTTGCATATGCCACTGCATAAGAATCAACAACTGCGTACCACCCCTGGCTTTCCTGAAATTGGCCTGTCCCACTACAACAACACATCTCCTACGTCCAGGCTTTCTCCCATTAGTCTTGTACTGTAGATGAACTGCCATCTGCCTGGAATGGAGACGGAAATACTGCAAATTGAACTTACCATATAAATTCCCTGCAGTGGGAACAGAATGTGGGCTGCCTCAGGAACGTGGCCATAAACTTATGGCCATTCACTTGGTGCACCCGCCTCCTCATGGCACCACGACGCCTGTTGAAGCCCTGGCGTTCCATAAACTCGCGTGGCTTCGCCACCTGTTGCTCTGTAACAATGAAAAGCGAAAAATTACAGACAATACTGTCAAGCAGTTGTGCGATTAAAATCAGGTTTAAAAGTTGTTACAGAATACCACACACATTAATTTTCTCCTACTAAATTTACAAAGGAAACAATAGTACCACTTAACTACTAAACTGATGTCATTTCTTGCTGATTTAATTAAGCTTTTAAGAACAAAAATTTTGAAAATGAATTTAAATGTAGTGTACGGTAAGTTACTAAACCTTTATAACATAAAATGAAATTTTAAATATCAATATATTTTTCACTTTTTTACAACTACCAAATGGCATTCAGTAAAAACTACGTCACTATTTAACAAGTTGTAAAATGCCTCTATGGCTACAAATTGCAATACATTTCCCTGAAACTAAAGCTATGAGTAGAGAGATTATGGGGACTTTGGCACATCGGGACAAAGGGGCGGAGCTGTTGGTGCTGTCATTCCGATCAGCCGGCGGCCATAATGGATCCAAGTGACCTTGACCTTTGACCTTTAAAACCGTAAAAAATCTAAAAAAACTTATTCTGCCATATTGGTAGGCGACACAGCCACCACCCACCATCGTGGTAGGTGCAACCATCCACAATTTTGGTCGTTGCATTCTGCCATATTTGTAGGTGCAGCCATCCACCATATTGGTAGCTGCAGCCATCCGTCATCTTGGTAGGCATCAAAGCCACTGTACACCATATTCTTTTTTTCGTTTGTCATTTGTTTATACATTACTGGAGTTTGTCTCTCACCTTCGATCGACCGCCATCTTGGTTTTTTCGTTTGGCATGTGTTTAACGTTGTTGCTGCTGTCCCCAGCACTGCGGCCAGCAGACGACTGACGCCCTCCACTCCCCTCTTCCAATATATTTAATTTACCAATTGCCCCACCCTTAATTCTCATTGGCCAATTGCCCATCCCCTTCCAAAATATTTAATTGCTCCACCAATGTATCTCATTGGCTAATTACTCGGGGGTTTTCGGAAACCTTCGTTCCGACCAATCGGCGGCCTACTTTAATCGCGAGGGCGGACTATTTCCCCCCCTTAAAAACTGTTTATAAAACGCACCCCAAGCCCCCTCGGGAAATCAATATTTTTTCTAGCTCTTAGAAATGTACGTATGTTGTCCTAGCGGCCATAAAATCCTTTCGGCCGTTTTGGCATTTCGACAGGTGCGCTCGCTTAGTGTCTTGGACAAACGGGACGAGTTACCATACCTGCCGAAAGAATTTCTCCTGGTATACGCACCTTACGAAATTTCGACTATATTCAAGTATTTGCGGGCCTATCTGCAGCAGGACGAAGACATGCGGGTCTGTCTTCCATGCAAGGAGTGTTTCGAGGGCTGCACCACCTCGGTTCGCGACACGCTGCATCGCAAGGGTTCGTGCAAGCACCCGCCGAGCAGCCCTCGCGATGTCTGCTTCCATGGAAGACGATGTACCCATTAAAGACGCCCTCCCCGTAGAAGACGCCCTCTCCGATGAAGACATCCTCCTCATTGAAGACTCCTTCCCCATAGAAGACGACTTCCCTGTAGAAGACGACATCTTTGTGCAAGTTATCTACTCGCAAGCTGTACCCGTGGAAGATACTCCCCTTCAAGAAATTTACTGGCAAGCAATACTCGGCGAGGAAACCAACCCAGAACACAGGTGCCCAATGTGTATGGACCTCAATAAAGTTTTTAATGACTTTGCAAAAAATTTGTGAAACTCAGTGTAAGCATGGGAACTTAAATTTTTTTTATATAACAAAAATCGTATAAAATGTTTTGCAACGTGCCATAATTCCCTATTACTGTGTATGTGCCTGGAAGATGCCAGGAGTCAGCAATTCGCAATGCGTGCCACATCGGAACGAACTTTGTAGACCTTCACAAGCATTGCCACTGCCCGCCGTTTCGACAGCTCGTCGAGACGTACGCCACAAGACTTCAGGAGTGCAAGAATCAAAGAGACTTCTGTGCTCCATGCAACTCCAAAACCTTAAAAGACTGTGGAGTTATGATAACCTGTGGTACATTAAAAATAACTACGAGGAACCAGTGGTACATAAAAAAAAAATTTATGTGTGTAATGCCCTCCAAAACTTAGAGAATAAACACGTATAAAAAAGTATTCCTTGTATCATGTAGAACAATAATAATATTGTCATGTGTATGCATGTGTTAAAAAATAAATATAAATTTTTATTTTATCTCGAGTTATGTCCTGCTGACATANTATTGTCATGTGTATGCATGTGTTAAAAAATAAATATAAATTTTTATTTTATCTCGAGTTATGTCCTGCTGACATACGTTAAAAAAAATGCTGTTGGTAAAGAAAATAAAATATTAAGTATATATCAGTTTTGTTATAATTTTAAAAACAAAAATCTTTAATGATACTATAGTTGTCACTAAAATAACATATGATATATTTTACGTGTATGAACATGACTATTTATTTAAATAAATTAAGGATTAGAGGTAAAACACTTTGCAAATGAAGACTGCCTCGAAAATTATCTCTAGACGTGCCGTGTAGCGGCTGCAGAGATGACCGGTGTTAAGGTTGGCACCACATATAGTATTCACGAGTTGGCAGCCATGAGTTGGACTGTGCCCTTCCTGCTGAACACGCAGCTGGCGAGCGCACGGGCCACCTGGAGCCTGGCAAAGGAGGCGAGCAGCTCGCCAAAAGTGGTGGCTTCAAACTAGTTACGTTAAATTTATTATTCCAGCAGAGATAAATTGCTTATTAATTTATCATGTAAAACTTTAATACGCTGCAAAGAGAATTCACGAATGCGTATTTATTTTGTCATACAAACTTTAATACGCCGAAAAAAAAGAAATATACTTTTGTCTTTAGCCCGTTCGAGAATACACACAAGGGAACACTGACAGGAGGGTCCAGGTTCGACACTTGAGAAAAATATTCATATTACCCTACTGATAAAAAAAAACGTTACCATACTGAAAAACAGACATAATATACTGATTTATGAAAAACAGACATAACATACTGATGGGGACAAACAGAACATACTTATAAAAAAATTATACCAGTTACCGTACTGATTCGTGAAAAAAAGACGAAACATTCCTTAAAAAAAAAAAACTCCAATCACTTACATTCCAAACACCTTTAAAACAAAATTAAAGCCAGCACACAGGGAAAATATGATTTATAGAAGTCTCTGCAACTTCCATTCATAATCAGCTTCACGTTAGTTAACAAGGCTTGGAATATTTCGCACGAGAAACATAAATTATAGAATAAATATTTATTATATCGATCACATTAAATGTAAAACAACTAACAGTAAAACAAATTAATTGTTCTCGTAAGTATACCCAAAATACATGCACACACCAAGTTAATAATATATATGTATATATGCATATATATGTATATATGTATGCATATATATATATATACACTGAAGAGCCAAAAAAAACTGGTACACCTGCCTAATATCGTGTAGGGCCCCCCCGAGCACCCAGAAATGCCGCAAGACGACGTGGCATGGACTCGACTAATGTCTGAATGTATGCAGGAGGCAATTCGCACCATGAATCCTGCAGGGCTGTCCACAAATCCAATCTGCGCCAATTTGAGAAAGGGTTGCACGTCTGTCACGTTTAATGATTCTCGTCAGTCGTCGTTTGTCCCGTTACGATCTTTTTCTGGCCGCAGCGATATCGAAGATGTGATGTTTTACCGGATTCCCGATATTCACGGTACACTCGTGAAATGGTCGTACGCGAACTTCCAAATATTATCGCTACCTCGGAGATGCTATGTCCCATCTCTCGTGCACCGACTATAACACCACGTTCAAACTCACTTAAATCTTGATAACCTGCCATTGTAGCAGCAGTAACCGATCTAGCTGCCGACAGCATCGCGTTACTCTGATTGGTCCCATACCTCTGTTATTTGCATACGCACGCCTATACCAGTTTTTTTTTGCTCTCTTAAGTGTATATACATATATGTATATATATGTATGTAAATGTATGTATATATGTGTATGTATGTATATGTATATAATGCTTTATAGTTTTACTCCAACTTTAACATTTAGAAAATTAATCTCGCACAGATGCGTGCATACATAACATCCTGNTATTGTCATGTGTATGCATGTGTTAAAAAATAAATATAAATTTTTATTTTATCTCGAGTTATGTCCTGCTGACATAAGTTTAAAAAAATGCTGTTGATAAAGAAAATAAAATATTAAGTATATATCAGTTTTGTTATAGTTTNTAAAGAAAATAAAATATTAAGTATATATCAGTTTTGTTATAGTTTTAAAAACAAAAATCTTTAATGATACTATAGTTGTCACTAAAATAACATATGATATATTTTACGTGTATGAACATTATTATTTATTTAAATAAATTAAGGATTAGAGGTAAAACACTTTGCAAATGAAGACTGCCTCGAAAATTATCTCTAGACGTGCCGTGTAGCGGCTCAGAGATGACCGGTGTTAAGGTTGGCACCACATATAGTATTCACGAGTTGGCAGCCATGAGTTGGACTGTGCCCTTCCTGCTGAACACGCAGCTGGCGAGCGCACGGGCCACCTGGAGCCTGGCAAAGGAGGCGAGCAGCTCGCCAAAAGTGGTGGCTTCAAACTAGTTACGTTAAATTTATTATTCCAGCAGAGATAAATTGCTTATTAATTTATCATGTAAAACTTTAATACGCTGCAAAGAGAATTCACGAATGCGTATTTATTTTGTCATACAAACTTTAATACGCCGAAAAAAAAAGAAATATACTTTTGTCTTTAGCCCGTTCGAGAATACACACAAGGGCACACTGACAGGAGGGTCCAGGTTCAACACTTGAGAAAAATATACATATTACCCTACTGATGAAAAAAAAATACATGTTACCATACTGAAAAACAGACATAATATACTGATTTATGAAAAACAGACATGACATACTGATGGGGACAAACAGAACATACTTATAAAAAAATTATACCAGTTACCGTACTGATTCGTGAAAAAAAGACAAAACATTCCTTAAAAAAAAAAACTCCCTTCACTTACATTCCAAAAACCTTTAAAACAAAATAAAAGCCAGCACACAGGGAAAATATGATATATAGAAGTCTCTGCAACATCCATTCATAATCAGCTTCACGTTAGTTAACAAGGCTTGGAATATTTCGCACGAGAAACATAAATTATAGAATAAATATTTATTATATCGATCACATCAAATGTAAAACAACTAACAGTAAAACAAATAAATTGTTCTCGTAAGTATACCCAAAATACATGCGCACACCAATTTAATAATATATATATGTATATATGCATATATATGTATATATATGCATATATATATACACTGAAGAGCAAAAAAACTGGTACACCTGCCTAATATCGTGTAGGGCCCCCCGAGCACCCAGAAGTGCCGCAAGACGACGTGGCATGGACTCGACTAATGTTTGAAGGTATGCAGGAGGCAATTCACACCATGAATCCTGCAGGGCAGTCCACAAATCCAATCTGCGCCAATTTGAGAAAGGGTTGCACGTCTGTCACGTTTAATGATTCTCGTCAGTCGTCGTTTGTCCCGTTCTGTCACGATCTTTTTTGGCCGCAGCGATGTCGAAGATGTGATGTTTTACCGGATTCCCGATATTCACGGTACACTCGTGAAATGGTCGTACGCGAACTTCCAAATATTATCGCTACCTCGAAGATGCTATGTCCCATATCTCGTGTACCGACTATAACACCACGTTCAAACTCACTTAAATCTTGATAACCTGCCATTGTAGCAGCAGTAACCGATCTAGCTTCCGACAGCATCGCGTTACTCTGATTGGTCCCATACCTCTGTTATTTGCATACGCACGCCTATACAAGTTTTTTTTGCTCTTAAGTGTGTATACATATATATATATGTAAATGTATGTATATATGTGTATGTATATGTATATATGTGCATATATATGTATATAGTGCTTTATAGTTTTACTCCAACTTTAACATTTAGAAAATTAATCTCGCACAGATGCGTGCATACATAACATCCTGCA
>NQII01003812.1:41786-108203 GCA_002778355.1 Clitarchus hookeri | reverse complement strand
CAGCCACCGCACATACACGCGACCATTATGTCGTTTCAGCACCTTCTCCACCAAATACATGTCTGTAAACTGCATAGGGCAGCTCTCTTAGGTGAAAATCCGACAATGACGGGTTCGCCGCGTAGGTCATCGAGGTAATACATGCGTGGGTACGAGTGTCGTATACGCACCACCTTCTAAAACTCTGCAGACCAGTTCTGATGGAAGCATTTGTGGAAAACTCAATTTTTTTGAAATCTGCACCAAGTCGCCGATCTTGGCTTTAGGCTTATGTGGGTTCCTCCTGTTCGAAATAGCATACACGGTCCGAACCAGGGAGCCGTTTTTCATGTCTTCGGGCTTAATGCGATTGGTATGGTAGAATTGTATTCGCGAACGAGTTTTGGGAGTATATCCAACCATCTGTAGTTTCCGTTCGCCGTGAAATGTCTCCGCAGTTTAACTTTGAGTGTCCTGTGATAACGCTCGACGATGCTGGCCTTGAGCCCAAAGTATGTAGAATAATGATTTATGCCATACTTTTTTTCATCAGTGCACGAAAAGTTGCATTAAAATATTCTTTACGATCATCGATGTGGAGATTTTTCGATATGCCTCCTTCGCTCAACACATCCGCCACAGCTTTCGTGACGTCGCGCGCATTCTTCGACTTGAGCGGCCTGGCCCAGGCATACTTGGATAAAGTATGGATTAGTGTATTTGTGCAGCTCGTCAGCAACTGCATACTTGCTCATTTCGAAATGTAGTCCGCCTCCGCGAGTTCTTCGATGATGTAAATTATTTATTTCGCAGGCAAGCGGTTTCCTGCTGCCTGCGAAGCAATCAGAAGCCTCAGCCTATCTATTAACTCATTCGGATCATCCCAATACTGATAGTAGATTTTTTCCCCACTATCAAATTTCTGAGTCAAACCCGAACCACCAATTTCATGTACCATAGGGAACAGTTCTTCTATAATGGAGAATTTTTCGTGCGCCGTGTCTTTAAATCGATGTGATACAGGATTATTCTCTGCGTAATATGCGCTGCTTTGCATTAACAAAAGGTGGCGCAAATCCGATTCGGTGTAGTGTCCAGGGCGCCTACGAAACAAAAGTTCGCTCAATCCCCGCGTAATTTTCACCTTGCGATTGCTAATCTGCAGTACATCTCTGTGAAAAAATAAAACTTCCCTATTTCGACGGTACCATTTTCCATCACTTTTCTGTAAACCGTAAGTCTTGTCGGCAGTACGGTCAGAGTAGGAAGCGATGTAATGAGATAGAAGAGTGCCCACATCGGGCCCGTGCTCTCGTGTTCGTTTCCGTTCTCGCGCACGCAGCAAATCGTCTTCGTCGCTAGTGATGCCACCTTCCGATTCGGGCAATTCCGGGCTTCTTTTCCGTTTACGCGTCGGGGTAAGTTCTTCCACCTTGATTTCACGTTTAATTTCAACGCGGACATCGTCCCCGTCACTAGGTTTTTTTTTCCTAATTTCATCTAGCCAGGGGGTAATAGGTTTGAGAGCCTCCTCCCTTCGATTCTCGATTGCCATTCTGTTATTTTTCGCGACTAAGTATTTGGTCCATACCATCTCGATCGCTCGCTGAAGCTCGCTCCCCAATTAGGTTCGTTTATCCATCGTTCACTGAGTGGAAAAGGCGTTTCGTACATGTATACATATAGATCTCGCTTTTTTGTAGGAAACCATTCCCGATTTTCTGAAATTGCTTTTTCGTTATTTTCGAGCTGTCTGACACATGTATACATTATCTTCTTGCTATGCCTCGCAACATCAGTTTTCGCAGCCAGTTTGAACATTAATACATTTTGTAGGTCATTCAATTCTTCTCGTCTCTGCGCATTCGATACATTGATGAGGTCGATTATCCACGCCTCCACGGTCGCTAAGCGTTTATCGACCGCCACCAAATCTTCAACCACTTCCTTTTTCACACTTTCTAATTTTCGACCGATTAGGGACAAGTCTTCTCTGCGTGCAGCGGTGAAGTGATTTTTTCCACGTCCAAGGTCACCGTGAGTATCGATGCCGCCAAATTTGTAAATGCTTCCGTGCTCATGGTTGCATTCGTAGGTTAAACTGATTGAACCCACGCCTGTACCTGCCTTTATGTAGCTAGCAGTCCTTTACGATTATCAAATACCGAACTGGTCTTTCCATCAGAAATAACTCATATCTATGAATTCTGCAAATTTCATGTCTGTATTTACGTGATCGTTGTAAACGTGGCGCAAAGTAGTGTCGTCCGTACTGAACAAAACGAGGAAATTCAAATTGTCGCGAAGCAGTTGTTTGGGTACACAGGAATAAGTTTGACTGAGGTACACGCAGTCCACATTCGCCGACCCATGATAAAGTATTCTTGAATACAAGTTTGTTTTTCACAGGCAATGTCATCGAAAACAAATATTGAGTTTGGAAGAGCTTCATTCGGAGGCACCACCTTCTCGTTTTCGCTGCAGGGGAAATAACCCACGCCATCCACGGCCTGCAATACTCGTGCCAATCGCTGGTATTTATGTTGCTAGAGCGGTTTTGAATAAACGTACACGTTCTCGAACCGAAGGCCATACAGTTCTTCCAGCAGGCTCAGTAGGACGTATGTTTTCCCACACCCGGATGGCCCACAAATCAGGCCTCGCATGTTATTAGGCAACAGGACACCATGAAGTGATTCATGCTCGGTTTCGGCATCTTCCCTGGTGATTCGCACGGGAAGACTAATGTCGTGCTCGATTACCTCCATTATACTGAAACAAAACTGTATAAAATAATAATATTTATAGTTTGCTCGCTCAGTTTAATTCAATGCGCCGCAAGGTAAAGACCGTGAAATCCAGTCGTTGGATTGTTGATTCACTCAACGATAATCTCCCGTTCGAACTTTAAATTCTAGGATACAGGTTGTGCGGGCCGGGAACAAGGCTAGCTGAAATGCTGTCATGCAACGAGACGGGAATAAACGCTCTGGACGAAGCGTGCACGCAGCATGACATCGCCTATTCCCAGTACAAGGATATGCAAGCTAGGCACCAGTTACTTGCACAGAAGGCCGACGAAATAAGAAAATCGGCAGCTCCCGGGCTCGGAGAAAAAGTAGCCGCCTGGGGCGTATCAGGTTAAACTAGGCATGGGTCTACGTGCAATCAAAAGGCAATCGCAGTATCCTCGAAGGACCAAGATGAAAGGGTAGGACAAGGTAGGGGGGTTCCTGCCAGCGCTGATACCTGCAATCGGTGATCTGGCCGGTATCGCCGGGGCAGTCACGAATATTGTAAGCGCCGTGAAGCGGGCTTCGAACAATTTAAAACCGGTAGAGGAAACCCACCGCCATAACAGAAAATTGGAAGCTATCGCCACGGGGGAAAAAAATGGCCAAGGGCTCTACATTCGTCATCCGTATCGGGGAAGAGGAGGATCAATTGCTGGGGAAAAAAAATAGAAAAAATCGAAGAAATAAATCAAAGTGAAAATGCCTAGAAACCCACTGACGAACGTGGATTTGGAACTGTTTGCACGCAAATCGAAAATAAGTGTTTACAACACGATTATATAATAGGAATGGATAATGGCCCACATAATTTTGTAGCTATTAATAAATATCCTAGTATTCACCGGCAAAAAAAATTAAATAAAATGAAATGACTCGCCGGCAAAAATTCACTCCTGAACATGGTAATCACTACACCCATAAGGTGTCATCCATTTGCAATTACACCNTGGATAATGGCCCACATAATTTTGTAGCTATTAATAAATATCCTAGTATTCACCGGCAAAAAAAATTAAATAAAATTACTCGCCGGCAAAAATTCACTCCTGAACATGGTAATCACTTGTGGGTATTCCACAGTAGGTAAACGTTAATGTGGTATATATAAGGTGTCATCCATTTGCAATTACACCTATATAGAAGTTGTCATCCATTTGCAATAAAATCAAAACCACATACAGTACTTATTTGACAATGCAAATGGTTAGTGACGTCNGAAGTTGTCATCCATTTGCAATAAAATCAAAACCACATACAGTACTTATTTGACAATGCAAATGGTTAGTGACGTCGCAGAAATGTCACTGAATCATGTGATATAGGAGGCCCTTGTGGCTAGTAGTACCCAGTGCTTAAAATGACCATACAACAGGCTGGAAAGACATCGGCATCGTGCTCACGAAGAATATTACTACCCAGACCCATTTGAACGGTGTCGTATCGTCGGACTGTACGAAGTATGATGGTCGGCTTGTAGTATAGTCATTCATCTTGGCCATGCAGTCACCGCCGTGACCAGATATGTGCAAGCGTGGATATGTACAGATCATACTTCACATAGCATACCGATCCTGCCAGACTCACTATAGACAGAAGATCGTCGTATCCGTCAATGTGCAGTAGCAGAATGTGGCACCACATCCAGAGAGATCCTGCAGTCTGTGGGGTCTGCACTGCATTTGCAGGTCTGAACAACAACTACGGTGCCAACGACAACGCAACGACCCTGAACTGATTCGTGAATACCATACATCCCGGCCACCAAGTGTTATGGTATGGGCTGCCATCAGTTATGACTCCTGGTCATGTCTCGTGGTTTTTGAAGGCATGGCGACAGCACAGCAATATGTCAATGAGGTTCTATGGCCACATTTTCTGCCATTTTTTAGCATCACACTCCATGCTTTCCTGAAGCAAGGTAATTCTCATTCCCCTACAGCTCGCATCACCCAAAATGCTCTAAAAGATGTGCAGACCAGTCCTTGGCCTGTCAGGTCTACAAATTTGTCCCCTACTGAAGATGGGGCGACGTTTGCACCATAAACCATCTGCCCAAACACTGACTGATTTACGTGTGCAGGTGCAGGAAGCATGGTGGTATGTGCCTCAGTACACTATCCGCCACCTGTATGATGGAATACCTCGTCTCATCGTTGCCTGTACANAGCATGGTGGTATGTGCCTCAGTACACTATCCGCCACCTGTATGATGGAATACCTCGTCTCATCGTTGCCTGTACAGCCGCGAGACAAGGTTCTTATCTCATATTGAACGTATACATCGTGGATGCTAAACAACGCGCTCTCAATGCATGAAATACTAATCACTGCTCGTTTGTAATATTGTCTATCAGTCCGTGGTGGTTTAATAAAATTTCACGTAAGGGAAGAGCGTGTAGCGATTTTTATGTCCAGCAATGTATAATTTTTNTCCGTGGTGGTTTAATAAAATTTCACGTAAGGGAAGAGCGTGTAGCGATTTTTATGTCCAGCAATGTATAATTTTTCTTCCACAGAAACAAAATTTTTACTTTTATTCGTGTAAAACCATACAAACAAATTCAAAACAATATGAATTCGATTTGCTAAGACACAGGGTGATAAGACTACATTCTTGCCAATGTCAGCACAATCTTGTAAAATGTATACAGGCCAAAGCAAAACCCGAAGTTGCCGACTACGATAAAATTTGTAAATACATGAGTGGCCACGGAAAAGTTGATGGATGACTCTCTCTTCAGAATTTCGACAGAGGAATGCGCATCCTCAGTAAACCATACAGTGAAATTACAAACAGATGGTTTCCGTCTAAGTTGTGAAAACTCTTTGCGACTGAAAAAATATTGTAATTACTATATAGTACAAAGAAACTGACAAGCACAGATTCGGAAGTCACGATGACAACAAACAGAAAAGCTGAGCTTGCACTGCCACTGGAAAATACAACACAAAAGAAATATTCTATTTGTTTTACAATCTAATATAGGTAAAAGAAAATTATTGCACACGTATCTCCAATCACTAAACCAACATGTTAGGACCTTTTAGATATGCATATACAGAACATTGTAGACAATTTCTCTAAATTCATGACATATTTTTTCTAATAAACTTTGATGGGGTTCCTCCCTCCATGTTCGGAACTGTAGATTGCTAACTGCACTGTATATCTACATCTATTCATCTCATCTGGGAAAATGGCAGTGAGCGACCACAGGATGTGTGCGTGCAGCACACGGAATGTACCTGCAGGATAAACTGGTGTCAATAACCTGCTCAAGTTCACATCCACTTCTGACAGGCCGTCTTTAAATTTACAAATATGCAGTGCAGAATTTTTTTTGGAAAAACAGGCAAGTGACACATAATGCTAAACATGCCAATATACCGCTGATGCCAAACCATTAGTAGTTTCGAGTAATGCTTACTATGGCGGTGTACTGTATGGTGCTGCATACGTTTATTTTGCAGTTGTTTATTTCAGAAGCTTGCCATCCAAATGGAGAAGTACTTATCGTCTTGTATAGCTTCTACATCCATCAATATACAGTGTTTTTGCTGGCCGAGCATTTCTCGCCAACAACTTTATCGTACCCGATGTCTCCAGATATCCCACAACCATCTGGGCCTGTGAAAGNTACCCGATGTCTCCAGATATCCCACAACCATCTGGGCCTGTGAAAGTGGAATCGACTTCTTCATCCAAGATATCTTCCGAATTACCAGACCCATAAACTGTATTTGACATTTAGACAATGGCGTTCGAGGCATCTGCATAACCACATGAGACAGTGACTCCAGTTCCAGTAGAAACTACGCCATCAAGTGAGATGCCAACATCTTCACCTATCAAAATGTATCTCGTGGTATGCTATTTGCTTATTCTCGCGTTGCTACGAGATACGAAAAACTTGAATGCGCGAAAGAAATATTTCTGATGCTGATGACGAGTATGAAGTGCGGAGAACTTAGTTTTCAAATCGGAACTATACCACAACATACCGAAGTTAGCAAAGGGTCGTATACATAGCCAACCGAGACCGGTTGCATGTAATTGCTGCTGCAACCTTGTGATCCTGTTCCATCAGCTACTGTTTCTTCTTTAGCTGAAGCACCCACTTCTCTAGCAAGACTATCAGAGATTTTTTGACTGAACCAACATAGCGAGATCAGCGTCGCTTTTGCGACAAAAGTTTGCTTTCGGCTTCAGTGCACGACATGCACTCGTTAACTAAGACAAGAGTCCCAGCCGCATATATTATCTATGCAATTTATGTGGAGCCCTTCTCGCCCACAGTGATAAATTGCACAGACATTTAAGAACACGTAATGATTTTGTACATCGCTCTTCGGAGCTTCGATGTAGCTTATGCTGCAGAGAGTTTACTTACACCAGCACTGCATGAGTCGCACCTGTGTTTGTTAGATCCTATGCGAGACTCTCACCACTATGGTAAATGTGGCAAGCTTTTTTCACATGATGCTGACGATGAAGACATCGGGTGGAGGACTCGGTGTAAAAAGAGGGACGGTTTCGCAGAAGATTACCAATAGTACACACACGCGCGCATATAAATACACATATTCGATTTTTTTTATTTTTAATGGGCTGTGTGTTTTCTCATGCTGGCGTAGTAGATGTGCTATATTGAATACATGAAAATATATTTAATAACTGTCTTTTCTTTCTTGTTTAACTTGTGTGTGTATAAATTGTATTGCAACAGTAGCGGCTGGTGACTTTTGAAACTGGGAGAGCTGTAGCGATCCTAACTCAGATCATAAAAAATAGCACTTTTTTTTAAATAGACACAGTGATAAATAAATTGCGCACGACAGGCTTCTGTGAGTGTGGATGTTTAATTTTCAACCTGTGCTCGTTATCTAACTGGCAATGAATATTCACCTTACCAATCATTGAAAATTCTATGGCATTGTTTATCTTCTGTGAACTTGATTTATGTATTTTAACTTTATCTCCCATATGTTTCAAATCTTTAACCCCATTGCCAGTCCACGTAAGATTATTAGGTTTCACTAGCAAACAAATGAAACAAAACAACGCATTTCTAACTTCACACCCGTATAGCCAGTCCGCGAAATTGTATATACTTAAGTTGAATTTTCGTGTATACAAACCACTGCGTTTACCACATTGGCTTTGTTGTTGTATTATATTTAACTATGGCCTTGCTGGTCCCAAATTCTTAAGCTCTAGTATTTTCTCGTAATTCAAACTATTTGTCGTAATAAGGTTTAAAATGTTACTCACAGAATTATCCATTATTTACAAGTTTACACAACACGACGTTAACAACAATTCAACCTTGCTTCTGACCGATGCTCATGGATCACCTTGTTCCTAGAGTTCCTAGAGCCACAACATTAACGGCAAACTTATTCAGAATATTACACACTGTATTTGAAGCTCACGCGAGTTTGAACTTTAACTATAAATAAAAACTATTCGAAATAAATACAAGAATTGTTAAGAAATGTGTTTAACAACTGCAAAAGAGCGGGGCACGAAAGTGTACCCACAACACTTGTAGTATATAGTAACTGCAGAACACATTCTGGTCAAGATCCAGGTAACCGTTTCTGTGTGAGAGCAGGGGCGCGCCCAGCTCTCTGATTTACAGCCTGCGATTGGCTGGAAAGTGACGAGCCCCTGAAGTATTCCCTCCCCGCCGTATCCNAAAAGGTTGGGAACCACTGTTCTAGACCATTGTTACGGCCCCCACTCACTACTCGCTCCACCCACTTCGGGGCGAAGAATCTGCAGTCCCACCACCCGACATTTCCAAAAACATTTCTCTCGTCCATCTCAAAAACATTGACTGGGAAATAACCACCGTATACGCACGCAGTATTATTTGCTGATTAGCATATAAACAGAGGTCTGTGTTCTGAGATTTTATTAGGAGGGCTGCTCACCGCAACCCTCCCTCAGCAGCCACCACTATAATTATATACAAAGTATACAAAAATGTAAGTAATTTTATGTAGTATGTTAGTGATAGAAAAACAAATATATAGATTGATTCCATTGTAATCTGCACACGTTTTCACAGTGAATAAAAAAAAAAAGAATTTTTGAAATTGGTCGACTTTACAGTTTTACTAATAAAGTATATAAATTTAATACAAAATTTATATGTCTACATAAACAGAGAGAGGNTTAGCATATAAACAGAGGTCTGTGTTCTGAGATTTTATTAGGAGGGCTGCTCACCGCAACCCTCCCTCAGCAGCCACTACTATAATTATATACAAAGTATACAAAAATGTAAGTAATTTTATGTAGTATGTTAGTGATAGAAAAACAAATATATAGATTGATTCCATTGTAATTTGCACACGTTTTCACAGTGAATTTAAAAAAAAAGAATTTTTGAAATTGGTCGACTTTACAGTTTTACTAATAAAGTATATAAATTTAATACAAAATTTATATGTCTACATAAACAGAGAGAGGGAGAGACTTATCCATAGTTCCGTAGTACTATCCATACAAATTCACTACGAATTAAAAAAAAAAGGCAAATTATAGTTTTTAAAAAGCAAATATTTATTTAATATCGTTTGTTATGAACATAAAAATAACATAATTTGTACATGGTTTCTTAATGCAATATATGTAGTTTCGCAGTTCATAAAAAAAATTAATTCCAGAGATATAAAAATGTTTTAATAAAAATATCGATTTTTAAAAAAGTTTGCAAAAAAAAATATCGCATAAGTTTTAAATGTAGGCACACTGATGAATAAAGAAAGAATGTTTAAATCTCAATGATAACAAATTGTTTAAAATAAAAATTTATTTAATAAAATTAGTAGGCATAGTTAGCACAATATCTAGATCGCATCTTTTATACATAGGTAAACAACTGCCGAACAAAATTACATTTTTTAATTAGATAAATATTAAAGAATTTTTATTTTGCTTACCATATGCCTATTAAGCAAATGTTAATTATTTCTTAAATTCTTAGGGTTCAAGGTTATTGGGATGTTACTTTCAATCGGCACTGCCATATGCAACATGGACGACATCCAACTGGAATAAGAGAACACGAACTACTAGCCGACAAAATCCACAATTTACATCCTAGTATCCCACCCCCGAATATACTATTTTATACTACTTGTGTATCTACATAGTGAATAAACTGAGTGTTCGAAAATTGTCGGACATAATTTTAAGGAAAGGTAAGGCACCCCGAGACTAACTTTTGATACAAGGAACATGTGTCCGGGAATGCCATCCTAACGAACTACAGGTGCCAAACGATAAGTACTCCATTTGAATTTGGCATGCTGCCTGGGCCACACACCTGCGGGCTGAGCGAAGTAGACAGGTGCGATGCACTACGAAGCCGATCCGGCCTTCTCTCGGATGTGACTGTTTCATAGTGATTCACGGGAATTCCTCGTTTAGTTGTTGAGGCGCACTGAGGAAGACTTGACTGCGAGAATTCTTGCCACCTGCATTCTCATCCAACAAACACATCGTATTTTTGACAGTGTGCGTAACAACATGGTTGGCTGTTTTAATGCCTGCTTGCAAGTCGGAGGACGTCACTTCGAACAGTTCCTATAAAGGTGAGCCATGCTTAACATCTCCTTATTTATTTATACATTGCGATCAGCGGTTTGCCATCGCGTGTAGGGATTGGGAACTGTCGTCTACTGTCCGCTTGCAGGCCGGCTAGACTTCGGCCTGCACGTAATTTGCCCAGGTAGTGTGCCGAATTCAAATTGTGTGTGCATCGTTTGACGCCTGTAGCATGGTAGGGGAGCGTTTCTGTACACGTTCCTTATGTAAATGTTTGTCTCGGCATGCCCTACAGCCCCTCAAAATTATGCTTAACAATTTCCGAAAAGCTGGTATGAACTACTCACAGATATAGATAGTTGACCTTTAAATTTAACACAATAAAGCGAAAGAGATAGAGGATCAGTATTTTCTTTGGTTCACTCGTATTCAAAAACTGAAGAATGGAGACAAAGTGCAAGTGGTTGGATTAACTCCATTTATTAAAGTATTCATTAAAGGTGTTAGAAATGTCTTCCCTGTCTCTGTACATACAACATGCACCTTCTTAAACTATTTATTCGTAATGATTGGAAAGGCAATAACAGTTCATTTGATATTATTTACAGCTTCTGTCAGTTTGTGACTTTGTTCCCTTATGCTTCGACATTCATTTGCACGGAAAAAAAATCAATCGGGTTCAAATTTGGTGGACATGGGGCCCCACTAGTGGTCCACCACATCCAGTCAATTAATTAGGAAGTGTAGTGTTTAAATAATCCATCACTTGCCCTGCATTGTGACATGATGCACCATCATTCTGAACCCACCTGTTTCTACGTACATCTAGGTTCGCATATTCATACAAAGGCATAATATTGTGCTGGAGAAAATAGTTATGAGTCACAGTTCAGTCTCTCCAGTAGTTCAAATGGCCCAATTATTTGGCGGAATTCTATTCCCGTCCACAAGTTCACAGCTAATGTTTGAAAAGAGATTCTCAATTTCACGAGGATTTTCAGTAAACCATGATTGATAGTTGTGAATGTTAAATATTCCATGTCTTTGGAAATGTAACCCGTCCGTTCACAAAATATTATCAAAAAAGTTAGAGTCCTCGCTTGACCGACGGAGCATTTCTTGGCAAAAATACACCCTTTTTTCATTACTTGCTGGGAGTGGAGACTGTACCCTCTGATGTGCTAGGAGGAGGGATGATTTCTGGCTCACAATATTACGATGTAGGCCTACATTAGTTGTCGGGATACCAGTACGATTACTTATCTTCAGGGTTAATGGTGCACCTCTTATAACACGTGGTTGACGTAGCTCGGGTCAGCCCTTGGGATGCCTTCACGTCTTGAATCAGGCATATGTATTTCCATGAACGTGTTATGTGTGCCGATAAATACCTGGTGATCATGATACCTTTCAGATTTCAGGCCTCATCTTCTCCATAAAAGTTTTTCACAAAGAGCAGCAGCATGATGTTCGTTGCCTTGAGCGACACTGTAAAAATAGTGCATCTCACCAAACTCGCTGGCATGGGAATAGTGTATTTATAAGTAATGTCACTTATCCAAATCGATTGGAAAAAAATATGTCCAGTAATTTATTACAGTCATCGTGCCACTAAAAAACCACGGTTATAATCACATTGTAGTTCAAATGTCTAATACACAAAAGCTGAAATCTCAATGTGATTTCCCGGCGGGTTCACTCCAGGATTTTTGTACGTGGGAATCGTGCCGGACGTTGCCACTGGTCGGCGGGTTTTTTCGGGGATCTCCCGTTTCCCCTGCCTTTGCACTCCAGCACTGCTACATACTCACATCACTTCATCCTCATCGGCTCTCAAGACCTCAAAGTTAAGAGCCGCCCAAATTTCTCTACTCCACTTCTTTCAATGCGATAACGGGCGTAGCTAATAACAGACGGTACCAGCAGTAATAATGAACGAAATAACACTGATGTGTGTATACGCAAGATATGGGATGTACTCTCTAATCGCTAATTGACTAACATTTTTAATGGTATCTACACATTTAACCTATAAGAATATAAACACACGATCTGCCTCTTTCTGTCAAGGTATATTCTCACATTTTCTGATAATTAAATACTTTCAAAGTAAGCAAAACTTTTCTAACGTCAATTTGATAGTCATACAACCTCTGGGTATAGACTTTGTTTGTCACCTTTTTGGCGTCGAAGTTCGTTTGTTCACAGTTTTTAAGCGACTTATCGCAATTTAGCAGCTGGTGATTCGAATGTTATGTATTCACGATTGACTCAGTCTTCTGGGAAGTTACAAATTAAGGATGTCACCTATTAGGACGTATTGTGCGTGTTCGGAGCCGAAAAAGGCGGGAGCGCTAAGAGAGACCCATGCATGCGCATTAAATGCCTCATACACGCACACTACTCACAAGGCATTGAACTGACATACAGTCTTCCCGTCGGCAAATTACTCTCTATGGGCCTTATTCATAGACGTTTTTAGTCTAGACTAAGGAAAGATCATCCAGCGACCCTGGAAGCGATGTCCCCCATGGTCGTCTGCAATTCCTTCAGCGCCCTCTTGATACTGTCGCTCTCCTCTTCGTTCAGTATCACTGTCCGCACTGGATGTTGGGGTACTGATGCCTGCCTTGCTGACTCCCCCTCCAGCTCTCGGGCCAAAGCATCCTGCATGGTATGAGGTGCAGCCAGATGTACAGCTTGCCACACCGCGGTATCGGCGATAGCATCCACAAAGGAGCCGACAACGATAACATCCCGAGTCTCCTCAGAGCACCCCTCCAGGGACAGGTGTGACAGCCTCACGATGTCCTGTCACAGCTCCTGCAGTGATTACTCTGCTCGCTAGATGCGGCTTCGCAGTTGGGCATGGTGGGCGTGTCGCAGGTATCAGTCGCCGAATCGCAGCTCCAAAACCGACACCAATGTGGAGTATTCCAGTTGATGTCGTTCTGGCAGGGACTGCAGTATGCTCAAGGCAGGTCCCATCAGTACAGCTGCCAGGTAGTACGCCCGTTGCTCTTCAGTTCAGCAATTCAGGGTGGCAACGATCTCGAACTGATGCAGGTATTCGCCCCAAGGTGTCTGTCCATCGTAAGGGGTGGGCTTTATTGTGACGCCTCCTTTACCCACCCCTGGCTGAGGCATACCCACACTGCAGAACTGCTGGGCCTCCCCTGCGATGGCTTTATTGGCGGCGACCTCTACCTTATCATCGCAGCTCTCACTCATCAGCTCGGCCATGGTCAATGTCAGCTCCTCCCCAGCCACTGGATACCTTCCCTGCTGCCCTAATATTTCTTACAAATCCTTCTTGAGGACGCTTAGTTCCTGTTTTATTTCCTGCTCAACACGATCCACTCTTTCACTAACACTTTCCAGTTTCCTGCCAACCATTTCGTTAACATTGTCAATCTTATCTAAATTTTCAACTACAACACTAACATCTTGTATTCTCTTATTTACATTTTCGTTCACACTGTCTATTTTTCTATCTACATTTTCGTTTGCGCCGTCTATTTTCTTATCTACCAGTTCACTAACAATACCAATTTGACTATTTACAGCTTCACTAACACTATTAATTTGACTATTTATATTAGCATTAACATTTTCTACAAAGTTATTTATTTGGTAATTTACAGATTCTCTAACACTACTTATTTGGCTACTTAGTCCTACCATTAAAGAACAAGTACTTCCATGTCTGCCAACATTTTCCTTGTTAGCATCCACACATTTCTAAACAATCCCTTGGCATATAACTACAAATATTGTAATATTTACAAATTTTATCCTACCAGTTAATATCTTACTGTAATATTACTATTTTTTTTTGTAATATATTGCCTTCGTCCCACTTTTGACACGAATGTTACAATTTCCTCAAAAGTCGGTGGGCTAAATCAGGTTCGTTAAGGGATGGAGGTCTTACTTAAAATAGTTTTTATAATTTATTAATTGTATTTACAATAACTACAAAAAAAAATTCTCTCGACCCAAATTCTTACAACAAATTGATATCACTTGCTGTTTACAATTAATGACTTCAATCAATACAATTTATAATTACCTCAAAGAAATTAATGTAATTAAAATCAGTCCCAATAGACAGTGAATCAAAAAATATTCAATTATTTTATCAATTATATGTTTATATTTGACAGTTCCAATATTTACAATAAAATCCATATTACATGTTAATTCAGTCCCACCTCAGTTCAGTCCAGATCCCACCAGTTAGCAATGTTCTCGAGTCCTCCGAGCGCCCTCACGCACAGTAGCCTTCACTCGTCAATCGTCCCTTACCGCACTTGACTTCGCTCCGGCACTTAGCCAGATGGCCTCCGCCAAAGACTGCCGACAATCCAGCTGTGGCTTGTATTTATAGGGTCCTAGGCAATCACTCAGAAATTTCTCTAAATGCCACGTTGCACCGAGGGTCCTAGTTCCTATCCACTAAATTCATCGGCTTCTCTAGAAGTGGGGAGGAGGAGGGGTTGTGACGCGAGCCAGGTCAGCTGTCAATCATCCCCCCAGGAGAGCGACGGGGCAGCGAGCAGGCCTGCCTGGGGGAGGGGAGGGTCGAGGTGGGTCACCCCCACAGAACCGAACTGCGCTTGGAGCTCGCGTCAGTGCGTAACAGTATAGTTATAACAAGCATATTCACAAATCCAAAATTATCAAATGGCCAGCATGTGTTCATAGGCACTGCACTGATGTTGATTAGCATCAATGTTTGACAAACTACTGACTTTGTCAAGCTGAATCTGTGATGGAAGATCGCTGTCCCATACGTCCACGTGGTGGTGACCTAAATTGTGGAATCTGAAATTTGAGACAGAATTTCTGCCAATTCATTTTTGCTTCTGGCAACAGATCCCACTAGAAATTTGAATGCTGTAGTTGGATTGCCTATATGTAAGATTGGTAATTTGCCTTTTCATGATGCTCAACCACATCGACTATTTTTCTTGTGCAAAGTATAAAATAACATTCTAGGTCGGGTAAATTGCATTTCAGCTACCATAGTAACACTGCGAGGCACTTCTGTTCACTGTGGTAGCAGCACCATTCGGTGGGCCCAAAACTTGATGCTAGAATACTCCACAACTTACATCGTCCTAGTGTTCCCTAGCTTGTCATCGACTTTTGATGATTCTGCGCTGGCATTATGGCCCAGGAAATGCAGTTCTCTTTTGCCGAAGTATGTGTGTGTGTTGCAGGGGATGTTAGTCTATTATCGTGGCTCTATGACACATATGTCTGCCCCTCACTAGCGAATATATCCTTTTGTAATTCTTGTACATGTTCCAAACTGTCTCGATCACTCATCCATAAAACAGACCATCACAGCCTAGAAAGTTGTTGGTGCACATAACATGGTACAACACTTGAAACATGAACATGGTCTAGAGTTATACTCTCAACATACTGGGAATTGCCAATACCCCGAGCAGACATAGTGTGTCGAATATATATATATATATAGCCCAAACTGTCAATGAGCAGTTACTTTACTGAGTAGACAAAAGCCTAAGCAGAAGCACTGATGGAGGCCATAAATCGTCTTGTAACTAACTGCAGGTGTGTAGCATTTCACTGTGTTGATAATTTAATGGCTTGGATGGCACACACTTGGAAACCGCAGAATAGGTGCAGCATGCTTGCTAGTTTGTAGTCAGCGAAATTGTTTGCTTAGGGAATGCAGCTCACTAAAAGGAGTTTAAATGTAACGAAAATGCACTAGTGGTGGTACAAAAACACTTTATGGCCTCGTGGTATCTAAGAAGACATTGTGCAGTATCTCGCCTGGGTGGATGGTTGGCTGAGGCAGGTTCTGGGTGATGGCGTTGTTTGTATGGCAACAATCAGGTGCAATCGAATATGCAAAAAAATTTTCAATCCTGTTAATTTGTTGGTATGTGTTGCATTACATTTGCGTGTTTTTTTCTTTCCTTGGCAATAAGTCAGTAGCTGCGAAGTGAGGGGCCGTCGGCAATTAGCTGAGCTGGCAGTTGTGCGAGGTAGTGTGACTTCCCTCGTTTCGCAATTATTTAGTCTCAGCATGTAGCTAGTGGCGTGAACGGTGATTTAGTGTCTCCTTGCGGACTGGATATATCCGGGATCGCTGAATGAAATTCTGCTGATCTCAAGCGAGTGAGTCGCGCGACGCTCTCTCGGTCGCGGGTCAGGGGATTCAACCCGGGCATCCGCGAGAGAAGCATGTAGTCGCGAAGTGCTGACAGCAAATTCGGCCGCGGAGTCTTTGGCCCCTGCCTTGTCATTAATTTTGAGTTGTACTGGAAAATAATTATTATAGCGTAGCTCAGCTGGCTGTAATGTTTTTTTCAGTGTATGTTCGATGTACAATAAGTTTGGCATCTGGAAGTGAATCGACCAGGCCTCGGGATAGCTGGGAGTTATCTGAGGGTTCATTGAAGTCGGCAGATGTGGGGACGCCGATAGCACATAAGTGCCATTACTGTAATTTTCGATTTAATTAATTCACAATGATTTCAATAATGTGTGGGCTGTGAACCACTATAGACTGTCAAGAGAAAGCTTCTGCCCTCCTTCTTCCTATCAATGATTTTGCTAAATTGATGAGTCAAGCTTGTGAGTTATTATAAATGCTGTGAGTTAACCGTTTTTTTATGTTTGTTACCTGGTTCAGTGATGTCAAATGCGCAGTTAAACAGCAAAGAATGCTGCCTCGTGTGTTAAATTCTTTGTTGTGTTGAATACGTGAATGATTAATTTCCCTAGAAGGTTTTGAGGTATATTCTTTTATGCTAGGGTAAACCTAAGGGTCTTGGAATGGCTCGTGTTTTCCT
This sequence comes from Clitarchus hookeri, assembly GCA_002778355.1. Lineage (NCBI taxonomy): Eukaryota > Metazoa > Arthropoda > Insecta > Phasmatodea > Phasmatidae > Clitarchus > Clitarchus hookeri. The sequence goes on along the minus strand of NQII01003812.1, from coordinate 91,035 downwards.
CTCACAGTCGTGTTAAGTGTTCAGGTGTTGCATTAACGAGTGCAATACCCAGCCATTGGGAACAGGAATGAAGCTGACAAGAGATGTAGGTGGCTGGATTTGATGATGAGTTTATCTGAGAACTAAACCCCTCAGTGTAGGGTGCCTAAGCAGATGGTGACCGTATAGGCATACTTCTACCGTTACGTGGCGTCTATTGGATATTCGGAACGAATAGAGAACGAAGGGCACACCCACGTTACATTATTAATAACAGCATTCTTTTCCTTGATCAAAGTTGCCCAAAATAAACTTGTTAATGGTGATCGATGATCACCAGTTACAAGATGGATTGTCAGCAGTTCGTAAAGTGATGCTCAGGGACAGTTTGGCTGTAATGAATGTGAGGTTGAGATTCATGTACATTATTAGTACAAGGTACATAAAATTATTTGATGGTTTAGCTTTATCATCATAGTCAACTTAATATTTTTAATTGCCATTACAACATATTTTACAAAATTGAGACATACCAACATATTAATTTTTTTAATAAATAAAATTCTAGTTTAGTATTTTTTAAATATTGCATTCCAGGATAATCGAAAAGGGTGTGATACCTTCAGTGATGTGACTGATATGTTGTAATACTATATCTCTTATGTTTCCAACTATATCTGCTGATATAAAACATCTGAAGTATTATTTAAATTAACATTTTAAGCACGATAACAATTTCGTTAAAAATCATTGTTTCATTTAATTGTGACTAAAATTTATTTTAAGACCGCAGAAACATGGTTTATAAATTAAGCTCTCGTTATATAATAAAAAAACACATCTTCTAAAAGTATAAGAGTTAATTAATATTTAAAAAAATTTAAAGTTTTCTGCATTGACATTTTCAAATGTTTTTACTTAAATTATCTAAAAATACACATAAATAAAAATCATTTAAATATGACAATTTAAATCCACGTTCTTAGTTATTTGATATATAAATTAACATCATTATTATTTTTAAATGATTTAATAAATGTGCATCATATACTGGTAAAGTAGCGATGTAGATAGATAAAAATTATTTGTTGATAATTTTTATTGCAATATTAATTTGCAAATATGTACATAATTTTCAGAGATAAATTACAATTGCCTATAATAAAATTCCCTTTGATATTTTGTACTGAGTACTTTAATTTGCTTTACCATTCATTTAATATTTTTTAAATTATGTAAATTTATTTCTAGGGAGTGGTTTGAAACTATTTTATTATTAAAATGTTAAAGATTATTTCTTTGGTTGGGTGAAACATTATTGAACTATTATTTTTCAGAAATGTTCTACATTTCTGCATTATCCAAATAGTCTTTGAATTTCTATAATAGATACACATACTTTTGCAGCATATTTCCCAGCATATTTAACAGGTTTTATAATAATAATTATTATATTTAATACAGTACAAAAAATTACACTGTTAGTGTATTTGACAATAAATATTATAATAAATATTTACAAAAGTTGGCATGTTTAAATTTTTTAATAAACATGCAAGATCATTTTATAAATCTATTTTATCATCATAGTTTCACATTTTTATTTTTATAACTTCCTATTTTGTTTTTATAATTTATCTTTACAGTGATATAGTTTTAAACTTCTTAAGCCAGAAAATAGTTAACCATTAAATACATTATTTTGAGCTGAAATTAATTTTGAAAGGGCATTTATGTGTGGATAATGACTTATTTTTATAGTTATTCACGCAGGCTGTTTTTCATAATTATTTATTTGTAATGGATATATTACTACAGTCAATAAGTTCATGGACTGACGAACGTCCCGCGTGTAGGCAGCGACGCATCATTGCGACGTTCAATAAGTTCGTGGACTGGCATCCCGCGTGTAGGCAGCCACGCATCACGGCGTCGTTCAATAAGTTAGTTGACTGGCATCCCGCGTGTAGGCAGCCACGCATCATGGCGACGTTCAATAAGTTCGTGGACTGGCATCCCGCGTGTAGGCAGCGACGCATCATGGCGACGTTCAATAAGTTCGTGGACTGGCATCCCGCGTGTAGGCAGCCACGCATCACGGCGTCGTTCAATAAGTTAGTGGACTGGCATCCCGCGTGTAGGCAGCCACGCATCACGGCGACGTTCAATAAGTTCGTGGACTGGCGTCCCGCGTATAGGCAGCCACGCATCATGGCGACGTTCAATAAGTTAGTGGACTGGCGCTCAGAATGTAGGCAGTCACGCAGCAGNATAGGCAGCCACGCATCATGGCGACGTTCAATAAGTTAGTGGACTGGCGCTCAGAATGTAGGCAGTCACGCAGCAGTGGCCACGAACTGAAATTGTTCATAAGAATATATATTTGTGCACATATTTAATATTTTTGTTAAACTTGGGCACATCTGTGATCTTCATATGCATTCCGAATATTTAAAATATTTTATCTAATTATTTTAAACCAACACTTTTATAGTGAATTAATCACAGGGTGGTTTTCAATGTCATAATAAAACATGTCTGATATTCTTTCAAAAATAAATCTTATTGTTACACGCTCGATGTTTGACCTGTCCCGCGCGAGCGAGACAAAGAGAAGAGAATAGTAACGTGATAAGACGGCGGCGTTTACTAAGGCCAGCTGCCGCGTGCCGCCGTGATAAGCGGTTTGCAATGCGCGCGCTCCTCACCTCGGGTGGATTGAATTTCTAAAATTATCTACAAAAGAATGTTCTGGCTATTGCCGTAGCTTCTCTCAGCGCGAATCGGGGTGCGGGCAACCTTCCCGATCAGGGCGACTGATACTATTTAAGCGCGACGTGCCTCCGAGCCGAGAGTTTATGAGATTCGAGAGTTTGGATGGTTATGCGACCTTAAGCGACAAGAGAACGAAGCGGTAGGCCAGCAGAGCGTCGAGTGGCGACGAAAGTGACCAGCTGGAGTGAAGTCTGCGGGCAGTANGAGAACGAAGCGGTAGGCCAGCAGAGCGTCGAGTGGCGACGAAAGTGACCAGCTGGAGTGAAGTCTGCGGGCAGTATGTATCGGTGCAATGGAGAGAGAGAGAGACTGGCAGGCGGGACTATTGAACTGTATGCGTGAGTGTACGACATTTGAAATGATTGCAACAGACATATTAAACATGTGTTAATAATGAGTGTGAATTAAGTAACTATAACCAATNAGACATTTGAAATGATTGCAACAGACATATTAAACATGTGTTAATAATGAGTGTGAATTAAGTAACTATAACCAATGTAGAGCTATTAAAAAGGACTTTAATTAGAGTTGAGATAGACATTTAATATTTCACTCAATGATAAATAAAAAGAGTAATAGTGGAGATAGATTAATTTAATGTTGTAAATAATAGCTGTGTAAATAAATTTCAAAAATCATATTTATTTATTTTATGTTTATTAAGACCTTCATCCCTAACGAACTCGGATATGCCCCTTTGGCATCTTGTAACAATACCTTTCTTTGCTCCAATTTCAATACATAATTAAATGTAAGAACACTTATTTAATTATTTATATTTATTTCAAAATATTTAACAACTGTTTACCAAATTTAAAAAAATGATTTCCTAAATAATGTTTTGATTTTAGGTATATAGCAATTAATTTGGTTATAAAATCGATTCATATTAAGGGGTTTAAAAAAATATGTCAATAGCCCAGCTTTTATGAACATACAAACTACTTCTTAAGACTTGCCTCCTCCCCCAAAATTCTTTTAAAAGTAATAAATATCTGTATTTAAAGTTTAGTGAGCGATCACATTAGCAAAACTTAAGCTGACTGAATTCTTTGTTTCATTTTGTATCTCCTCGCATACTGATCTGAAAGTTTGAGGAAAGTCATTTTGTTTACATGCTGTAATAAATTCTTGCAAATTAGGCTAGTCTCTATGGAAGTCAAATACGGGATAACATATTTAATGGGTACGAGGTATAATCATCACTTCCAGGGCATTCTAGCTGATTCATTGGCAAATATATGTTGTTTAGAGTACACACATGTTGCTTATTAACACTTGGATTCAAAAATAAATTACAGAAACTGTTTTTTTGGAAAGAACGCAGACTTACTAATAGATCAGATGAATGTGCCATATGAAACAATAAGGAATGAGGATTCGCGTCTTGTTCTGAAACAACTAGCATAAGACCTTACTTGTGAAAATTGTTTCCAAGCTTCGACGTGAATATTTTCATTCCATTCTTTCTCTTGGGCCGAGAGCAACCGAGTACATCAGTAATCCCGGTGGTGCTAAACTTTTCTAGAGGTGTGTACGTCACTCCTTCCGGTAAAATTAAGCCACCGACCTTCTTTCTCGATTCTTTGTGTCGACGTGATAGACAGATTGTCCAGTATTTAGGTATGCAGTATTTGAAAGCAGGTAATGGACTGTTTAAAAGTGCAATTATTCCTGGATTCGGTGTTTGAGAATTGTAAATATAAAATAAATAAGAGAGTGATCAGTGTATGCCTTAGCTAGTAAGGTACGCTGTTAATAAGTCTAGTATTGTTAACACTCATAATTACAGGTATTTGCGTCAATATGGAGACCATGGTTTTTCAAGGCTTGGCAAACCTATCTGACCCAACANACTCATAATTACAGGTATTTGCGTCAATATGGAGACCATGGTTTTTCAAGGCTTGGCAAACCTATCTGACCCAACATGTACGGTTAAATCCGGGGAGATTTCGTACTGCGATTGACAAATTGAATTCACAAACAGTACATGCAAGGCTAAACCAGTGAAAGTAAATATGACCCTTTTAAGCTAGGTGGAACGAATCTTGAGCATAATCTGAANACGTACGGTTAAATCCGGGGAGATTTCGTACTGCGATTGACAAATTGAATTCACAAACAGTACACATGCAAGGCTAAACCAGTGAAAGTAAATATGACCCTTTTAAGCTAGGTGGAACGAATCTTGAGCATAATCTGAACAGTGGGAATCTACAGACACTCGCCTTTTCTTATAAAAATTTAATACTTGCATAGGGATGGGCGTGACTGCACCAGAACACCAACAATCAATATACAGCGCATGACAATAGTTCTCATCTAATGCATTCTCACGTTTAATTAAGGATTCACTTCTTTATCCATTTAAGCTCTACGACAGCCAAGCATCTAACAACACGTAACAAGTTTTAATAGGCTGTTCACTGTTAATTGAACACTTTTGAAATCATTTGAAAAATGTCACTGCCCGTTCCTACATGTATGTAAAGGGGCACACTGACAGGCATGCGCCCAGGGGCACACTGACAGGCATGCGCCCAGGGGCACACTGACAGGCATGCGCCCAGGGGCACACTGACAGGCATGCGCCCAGGGGCACACTGACAGGCATGCGCCCAGGGGCACACTGACAGGCATGCGCCCAGGGGCACACTGACAGGCATGCGCCCAGGGGCACACTGACAGGCATGCGCCCAGGGGCACACTGACAGGCATGCGCCCAGGGGCACACTGACAGGCATGCGCCCAGGGGCACACTGACAGGCATGCGCCCAGGGGCACACTGACAGGCATGCGCCCAGGGGCACACTGACAGGCATGCGCCCAGGGGCACACTGACAGGCATGCGCCCAGCAGAGTTGTTAACAAACGAAAGAACGTAGTTCCATATCTTAATAATGCATTTAAAATGTTATATAAACTTTTTTAAAATTGAAATTATTTATTTTCCTTTCTGTCAATTTAATGCATCTTAATGTAAGAATTATAAAACTAGCACAATCTTCACTTGTATAATAATTTAACAGTTTCACTTAACCGATGCATAAATAAAGTTATCAAGCCCATGGCAAAGTTAACTTAAATTTGGTGGAATACTACATTGTGTGAAAATAAGTAAATATTAAGCAGGGCTTTCAAAAGTGCTTAATTTACCGTGAACAGGCTTAACCTACCTTGCGATTTCCATTTCAAGTCGACTCTTATATGTAGCTTTCCTCGTGGTTCTAAATCCACCTGTAAAATAAAAGAAACACAAGCGAATGAGGAGAATGCTTATATTTTATATTACCATACATTTCCTAAAGAAAGAAAAAACTGAAGCCTTTAAGACGAAGAAATACAAACACTGGCATACGATGTCATAAATTTTTTTTAGACACTAAGGTGACGAAGGAGAAACTTTCGAAAAATGGAAATGACCACATATTTTTTGTATGTAGCAAATAACTACGACAGTGTAATAGGTTGTTAATATTGGAAAACAATTGTTTAAGTCTAACACTTAGCTTATATATTTGTAATAATATAGAATAAAATATAAAATAAGACAAGAAACAATTATGAAATGAAAATATTTATAAGAAAGAATGTTTGAACTGTATTCATAGTTTAATAAGCCTTTTACCATTGCTTAATCTAACTACAAATAACCAACAAAGAAAAAAGGTAGGGGGGGGGGACACAAGAAAATAAAATACAACCAATACAAAACATGCTGTAAAAATATTANGAAAAAAGGTAGGGGGGGGGGACACAAGAAAATAAAATACAACCAATACAAAACATGCTGTAAAAATATTAAACAAAATCTTTTACCTACAGACATAAATAAAAAATAAAAACATTAAGGATATTGCCAGTTTACTGAGAATATACATTATATGCACACTAAGAGATTAGTAATAACACTAAAACGCTTCTAGTCAGAAAACGTAAAGTGAAGCAGCTTTTATTAACAAAGAAAATCTAAATTAGAACAATTTTGAATAATCCGCTAGTCGGAAACAGTTGGTATTTCTTCTCATTAGATAATCTCAATTTTCTTTGTGGGTGAAGAGTAAATAACGCGGGTAATGCTATGTGAAAAATTGGTTTTCTGTTCCGTGAAACCGATAAGGAAGGAAACCTTAAGAGTATGAATCCATAAATACTTAAGATCATTAGATACTTAGAATTTTCCATGTTATTTTGAACAAATATAGTGAGGAAAAGGTGTTTTATGGTCAGAGAAAATTTAAGTGCTTATAATAATTGAAAAAGGCGTCTATAGTCGCACAACAAAGAAAAATACCTGGCGAAGGATGACCAGAAAACACCTTTTCCTCACTACATTGATTCAAATTAACACTCAAAATTCTAAGTGTCTAATTATCTTAGGAATTTTTGGATTCATAATCTTAAGGTTTCCTTCCTTATCGGTTTCACGGAACCGACAACCAATNTAATTATCTTAGGAATTTTTGGATTCATAATCTTAAGGTTTCCTTCCTTATCGGTTTCACGGAACCGACAACCAATTTTTCACTAGGCATTATCCGCGTTATTTACTCTTTACCCACAAAGAAAATTGAGATTATGTAATGAGAAGAAATACCATCTGATTCCGACTAACGGACTATTCAAAATTGCTCCACTTTAGATTTTCTATCACCTGAAGTTGTCAAGTTTTTACTAGACACGTAGTTTTTAGTTCACGAGTGCAATGATAACTAAGGCGCNGTCTATCACCTGAAGTTGTCAAGTTTTTACTAGACACGTAGTTTTTAGTTCACGAGTGCAATGATAACTAAGGCGCCTGTGTGACGAGGAGGCGACAGTAGTGACTGTTTAAGTCCAAACCTCAGCAGAACTCGTTATTTATAAGCACAGTGNTAATTATCTTAGGAATTTTTGGATTCATAATCTTAAGGTTTCCTTCCTTATCGGTTTCACGGAACCGACAACCAATGTTTCACTAAGCATTATCCGCGTTATTTACTCTTTACCCACAAAGAAAATTGAGATTATGTAATGAGAAGAAATACCATCTGATTCCGACTAACGGACTATTCAAAATTGCTCCACTTTAGATTGTCTATCACCTGAAGTTGTCAAGTTTTTACTAGACACGTAGTTTTTAGTTCACGAGTGCAATGATAACTAAGGCGCNGTCTATCACCTGAAGTTGTCAAGTTTTTACTAGACACGTAGTTTTTAGTTCACGAGTGCAATGATAACTAAGGCGCTTGTGTGACGAGGAGGCGACAGTAGTGACTGTTTAAGTCCAAACCTCAGCAGAACTCGTTATTTATAAGCACAGTGTTTGGTAAAAAAAAAAAAAGCTGTTTAGGAGCCTGCTATAATCAGGAAGTCACGTCGTTTTTAGTCATTCTATGTTCAACTTCAGTGTAAAACTCAGACNTTTAGGAGCCTGCTATAATCAGGAAGTCACGTCGTTTTTAGTCATTCTATGTTCAACTTCAGTGTAAAACTCAGACTGTACTTTCCCAGCTTCCCTGTTTATATGCGCACATACATATTTATGTAAACAGCAAAATATAAATTTGGTTTCGTGTGTATTAAACTAAAGAACAAGTTTAATAGTTTGGAGTCTACTGAAATGATTTTTGCATCACATAGGCTGCTTACGCGCAGAAAAAAATAATGGGGACGGGACCTGCTGATTGCAGTCGGCTCCGAGTAACTTGACAACCGCAAGTGCTCAATCAGTACGTAAGGCGATCACTGGTTCTTTAACAATCGTTCATCACATGAGTACGAAGATTCTACCAACACTACAACTTGATTTTAACATATTCGAATGAGAAACTGAGGTCAATTTTGAATAAAAAAAAGTGTATACTGGAGACGGATGAGACAGGTAAGGCAGGCTACACACCACGCACATCACGAAAAGGACAGACACGGAAGAACTAGTCTTAAGTTATTATTATTCTGTATTCGCACACTGGAGAAATACTGTTCGTAAGAAGTGCTTTATTTTACACCGGTTGACGAAATTATGACTTCTTCCAGATATATTTTATTGTATAGGTTATCCGACACGATCTAAGTACGACAGAAAGGAAATGAGTTCATTATTATAACATGTGCGCAACACGGTGCATGCGTCTAAACTCACCATTTGTTAAGCGATCCTATCAAATTTCAAAGTTTTTTTAAATAATTTGTCTAGAGAGACACCCCCTAGAATTTNACCATTTGTTAAGCGATCCTATCAAATTTCAAAGTTTTTTTAAATAATTTGTCTAGAGAGACACCCCCTAGAATTTTATCATAACCTTTTTTCCGCTACTGAGGAAACATGAGACTATCTCTAGAAACGTCGTTACAGCTAAAGAGAAGTTGCTGATCACATTAAAGTGTCAGGCGTTACAATTGGTAGGTGGGTTTTCTCGTGGTGTTCCCGTTTTCTTCATCATTGCACTCCGTCACTACCCTATAGTCACCAAAGTTTCGACGCTTAAGTCAGCTGTTAAATGCCACACATTTTTTTCTAATTTTTAATCTCTAGGGTAGACAAAATATTCCACACTGCCACTGAAATTGGCATTTAAGTACTGCTGATTATATTATTAAATGTATATTCACATTATTGATTAAGATATAGAGCAACATAAGGAGTCATCGAATGAATCAAAAACATTAAAATATAAAAATTAAAACCACTGTTTTCGCTGGCAAATTCCAAATTACATACTTGTCACAACTGTGTGAAGCACGATGCAAGGGAATGGAACAACCTGTGTCTATCCAGGCATGTTTGAGCCACAGAATAAATAAGGATGTTGTTTATTGTGTGTCCGAGTCACGACGCTGACCTCAGCATCATACTTCAGACGTGTGCGTGGCTGTTTATAAAATTATTTATGTCTACAGTGTGGTCCTTTTCTTGGGGAATGTTTAGTACATACTTTTCTTGACTGTTCTACGCAAATCTTAATTTTTCGTCAATGCTCACTATTCATTATTTTAAAATAGTGTTAGAATATCCCACAGCAATTAATTTGTCGAAAATTCGCCAAGGAAATAAAACACAATTTATGCATTCATTAAATTGTTTTTTAATTCTAATGTGTAGTTACCCTACCTAGTAAAGTATCACTGTGAAGACATAATATATACCGATTATATGAAGCGCATATTCGATTTAGTTTATTCCCGATTTCATTAATGCTCTGGATCGGGGACTGGTATGACTTCAGGTAAATTCCCTGATGGCACAGTGGTAGGTCAGTCACATCCGGCGCCTTCGTGTGTTTACTCTCCACGAGACAGAGCCCTGTTAGCCTGTCAACATGACAACGCTCGTCCACAAACGGTGCTTGAGTATGTGGAATGCCTCAGTCATGTTGAGGCACTCTCGTGGCCAGCTAGGTTCGCGATCTTTCCTAGATAGAACATGGTTGAGTTCAGATCGGACGTCACCCCCAGCCTGGAGCCAATTTACAGGATATCGTGGGTCAGTCACAACAGTTGTGAGCTGACTTGTCTCCGGAGAGGATACAATGGCAGTAAGAGTCCATTACAAACCGAATAAGTGCATGCATCCAGGGACCCGATTCTCATTCCCTTTCCCGCTTATCGGGAGACCAACTATGCGAGCATAGCTAGCTGGGCATAGCGGTGTGTACGCTATTCTGACAGACAGGTGATCACTACACTTTGTGTCATGGTACGCCCACCCCGCTTATCGGCTCCCGATAAGCGGAAACTGAATGAGAATCGCGCTCCCTGCCCGAGAGAGAACTACAGCCTATTGACATGGGACCAACCTGTATATAGACGGTTCACGATAAAGTGAGCACTTTTGAGGCCCTAGTTACTTTTTCCTTTCAGCCATTTCTTATCCTTTAACCATATTTTTAAAAATAAATATTGCCATGCAAGTAGTAAACACAGTGTATATATTCCACTGCACTTGGAAGTTAGCGTCTAAGACTAAAATAAAACATATTTACTGATTATTATTCCAAATGAGAGGGTTTTCAAAAGTTCTCACTTTACCGTGAATAGCCTATATAAGTGTATATACCCTTACTGCCAACTCTGTTGTCCGTGCGATCTAACCTTTCAGCATGCGAAGTTTAATTTTATTTCCATCACTCCTAAGTGCTTAATCTTTTTGTTCATGAGTGTATACCAACACTCGATATCTATAATTCCAGTCTGATAGCCACAATATTTGATTATATTAAGTAAGATTAGCGAAACAATCCCAAAACCCATTGATTAGGCAGTGATTGAGATGTTTCAGTAGCCAATACAGATTTGCGATAGTCACTTTTAAGTGAGTACAGCCGCTTCTAAAATTCCCTCTGTCTGCGTTGTGTTCTTNCAATACAGATTTGCGATAGTCACTTTTAAGTGAGTACAGCCGCTTCTAAAATTCCCTCTGTCTGCGTTGTGTTCTTCATCTTGCGACATGTTCCAGACATACTTGTCAGGAATGTTTCGTGTATCAACGCGTTCGGTATGCAGCCTCCGTAAGACTTCTAAAAAATGGAATCAGAAAGTTTTTTTGTCAGAACAGGCAACAGAGCTGGCCGAAATTACACAAAAGAAACAAGTGTACAATACGTATAATGCGACGCTGTGTCATGCGACATGTTTCCTCTGGGACATACCACAGATGTGACTCATGTTTTACTTGCACATTAATTGCACATTATCGCCATTGTTTCCGATTCAAGTGGAAATAATGACACATGCAGCAGTCTTGTCTGTGCAATGGAGAGATAAAAAGACAAATCTTNCAATACAGATTTGCGATAGTCACTTTTAAGTGAGTACAGCCGCTTCTAAAATTCCCTCTGTCTGCGTTGTGTTCTTTATCTTGCGACATGTTCCAGACATACTTGTCAGGAATGTTTCGTCTATTGACGCGTTTGGTATGCAGCCTCCGTAAGACTTCTAAAAAATGTAATCAGAAAGTTTTTTTGTCAGAACAGGCAACAGAGCTGGCCGAAATTACATAAAAGAAACAAGTGTACAATACGTATAATGCGACGCTGTTTCATACGACATGTTTCCTCTGGGACATGCCACAAATGTGACTCATGTTTCGCTTGCACATTAATTGCACATTATCGCCATTATTTCCGATTCAAGTGGAAATAATGACACATGCAGCAGTCTTGTCTGTGCAATGGAGAGATAAAAAGACAAATCTTNGTTTCCGATTCAAGTGGAAATAATGACACATGCAGCAGTCTTGTCTGTGCAATGGAGAGATAAAAAGACAAATCTTTCCTGGACATCAAGAACAATTCTTATGCAAAAGTTAGGTCGGTAATCGTACATATTGGCTGGCTTCACAAATATTTATACTTATTCGCAAAATAATTACACTACAAAGCGTGCCACATGTCAGTCAATTCAACAGACCATACAGGCTGCTTATTTGCATACCGTGGTAGAATTCACCACATCAGGAATAGGTTTTCTTGATTTTTATACATTGATAACAAAACCTTGAATATTGTTTATCGTACAATTGATTGAAAGTAGAAGATGCACAAGTACATTAGTTTTTCACGTAGTTTCCACGGCGTGCAATAAAATTGTTCCAGCGCTTGTGTAATACATGGATACCTCTAGAAAAAAAAATCTTCATTTTGTGTGTAGCCACTCATGCGCCCCTACTGCACCTCTTCGTCGGACTTAAAAGACTGGCACCTTAAAGCCTCTTTGAGTGGTCCAAAGACAAGAAAATCACTCGGGGCGAGGTGCGGTAAATACAGAGGGTGGGGAGACACTCAAAATAGAGATTTCTTAGGTGGATAGAGTTGTATAGGCCATATGAGGGCGAACAGTGTCCTGCAGTAAGAAAACACCTATACTCAGAAGTTCACATATTTGTTACTTTATTGTAAGACGCAGCACTGTTAACTTTTAGCCTTGGGCGTGTAGTGCTTCAAAATGACGCCTCGTTCATTGTAGAAATTCGTCAGAATAACATTGTCCGCGTAATATTGTGTGCTGTTTTTGTTTGGTGAGGGAGGGGCGGGGGAATAAGCTATAGAGCTATTACTTGCTCAATTTATTGGTTTCTGGTTTGGTATAGTGAACCTAGGTCAGTTATAATTATTTTGAAAAAGGCACCACTTTCAGCTTCATAACGTCGCAAAAGCACCTCGCAGGCATCAATAGTGGCATGACAGTGGAGAATTCATCACAGATATAATGAATGCTGTTTTCTGCTCCACCTGTACATTTCCTGCATGGACAAACATGCATTGCTATACTGCACTTTCATTCAGTGTAGAATTTTGATGGGTCTTACCCCTTCACTGCTAAAAAACGGCGGGGGGGGGGGACAAACAAAAAACACTACTTTTTGGGGCGAAATACAGTGTAGCCATCATATTGACACGATTGCTGCACCTCGTGTAATGTGAGAGCTTCGTGCTACTTCCTGTATATTCTACGTCACATTATGTCCCTTTCTCGTGCCAACTTATAGGACAATCGAAGAGTGTTTCAATTTTTCACCTGTCTTTTAAATTTTCTATTTGATAAACCCTCGTAAAAATTACACATACGTACGCTACTTCAAAAATAAATGCGAACAATAGCTGACATTATCACATGATTACATGATCTAATTTGCTACGTAAGTACGGAGCTCAGTGTTGTCAATTATTTACTTTTTAAATTTCTCGTTTAAATTTTTAAATTGTGTTATTTTGATGGTTACNGGAGCTCAGTGTTGTCAATTATTTACTTTTTAAATTTCTCGTTTAAATTTTTAAATTGTGTTATTTTGATGGTTACCACATCAAGTGTTTTTTATGTTGACAGTATGTACAATGGGAATACAGGAACATACAAATATCGTCTCCAAAATTCCATTCTACAGTTAGAATGTTTTCACACACACACACACATTTCATTTACATTTATTTCATACTGTCTGTAGTACCGGTATCAGAAATAGAATCACATTTTGTGTTGATCTAAGTCCATGGTTCTAGTCCCCATTGCACATTTTCAACTTATATACATTTATTCCGCATTGCCTACGATAATGAAGGGCCTTGCCACAGTTTAAACATATGGAAGACGCCAGGCAGGATGGACTAGCCACCCATAATTTGGACCTTATTGATGATAAACCAACGAAAGGGCAAATTTTCCCCCAGGAAATTGTACCTACCCCGAGCTGATGAAGTACTCTTTTTAATATATAATTAAATTTTTTATTTATAAATAGTAATACATTATTTTAATAGGCCACAGCCAACACTAAGCAAGTGCTACTGTATTTATCCATAAAAATGCATTATTAAAATGAACAAAGAACCTAACATCCCGTAATCTGGTAAGAATACTTTGTATTGATAAGAATAACATTGCCTGGGATCCAAATGAGAAACCTGGAGAGTTCTCATTAATGCAAGATACACAATATAAAAGAGCTAGTATATATTTTAGCTTGAAAAATTCAATTTTACTGATAGTTCGGCTTATATTTTCAGAAATAACATTGAAGTTGTATTTTTTTTCCTTTCTAAAAATGGGAAAGCTTCAACTTTACTCTTACACACTACTAGGAAAATGCTTTGAAATCAGTGCGTGAGAAAAACCATATCGGCACATGACATAGATAAAATACAACAAATTAGATCACAAAGAGACTGTGTAAGAGTAACGGATCAGGTATTGTCTGTAGAACACCTGATGTGTAACAGCTATTGCGCATCTGTAATTTCCAGTGCCACACTGTGTTTCGAAGTTGTGTTGAATGCTGTTGACATGTCAGGATGATGTAGGCAATTCTTGCAAAATAGAATTTCAGCGAGGCCATACATGGACCTTAATAAGGCCAAATGGTTATATGGAGAATTGAACAACATGTTGGATGAGAAGTGTCAACAGTGCATCGATGTTGATGTTGGTTAGTGGAAGGTGCGTATGCTTGTTCGCCTGGTTCTGTACAGTAGAAACATAATGTTGCACGTTATGAAAATTTGCACGTCCTGTAAAACACATATGTTAACTGTTAAAGTTGATAAATAGGCATATAGTTGGATAATTAGCAAATAATGTAAGTTTCGTGCGATGGCGCATAATATGTCTTACAGTGGTGTTGGCATAGCTCTTCATGTAGAATATGCAGTATCCTCAGAACAGCATGTGTAATGCGACGTGCACAGTACTTACCGTGCATGATTATAGAGCGATAAGTATGTCGAGAAAAGCATGGAACAGATGTAAGAATATCTTACGGAGTTTAGTAGAAGCCGAATAATACAGCTACGAGGGGAAGGGTGGATGGCAAGCCACACTGCCCACAATTTGAGCTGTTTGTACTTCACAGCCATAGTGTATTGAGAACAAAGACACGCGAAAGTACCTACAAACAGCGAACCAGTTCTGGACAACCCCGACAGAACAGGAGAGAGGACAAATAGATCATCAGACAGGCACAAATAGTCAGTGGCTCCCTTGTCCACCATCCAGAGACATGTGGCAGATTCAATAGAACAGTGTATCTCTAGCAGAATATTTTCCAGACACCTAGCACAAGCGAATCTGCAACCCAAATGAACTTTACTTAATCTGCCATTAACACCTCAACATGATCGCCTTCGTCTTCAGTGGCGTCAGCAAACATCAGTGTTGAATGCTACAGACTGGTTACATATTGTCTTAGGCAACGAATCACACTTTTTTTGGGAGTTGGAACTAAACGATTACCGTGCTAGTCCAAAGAATTCCAGTGAGCACTACAATACATATCTTACTTTACAACAGCGTATGTCCTGTACTACTGGAGTGATGGCCAGGCGAGCCATCACATATAATCGTCGTTGTCACTGGGTAATTGGATGCACAGTAGCATGCTGAAGACATTATACGGACCCATGTGCTAAGTGCTCAGGTGGCAATTTCCAGCAAAATTTCTCTCACCCGTACATAGCTCTGTTTTCCCACTATCGTTTACAGTAGATTTCAACGCCCATGGCCTACCATCACCTGCTTTGTCGCCGATCGAACATTTTTTGGGCCACTTGTTATAATGTTAGTGATTCAGAGCAAAATTTGTAACAACTGTTGGCATATATGCCATAAGATAACATAATTCGTTTATATTCATGGCCAATCATATCGGCGAATGTATCTAATAAGTAGAGTGAGTGAGTGAAAAGATTTGGGTGACTCTTAACAGCGGGGTCTTGAGAGCCGATTAGGGTGATTGAGGTGAGTATGGAGCAGCGCCGGAATGAAAGGGCGGGGAAACGGGAGATATCCGAGAAAACCCACCGTCCAGCGACACCGTCCAGCACGATTTCCACATGCGGAAATACGAGAGATTAAACCCGATTCGCCTTGGTGGGAGGCGAGCAGGTTAACTGCTCAGCCACCGTGGCCCCTCTAATTAGAAGGTCGAATGAGCTACTAAAGGTGCATTATTTCTGGTACGGACGTGGACGAAAACTTGTCGTGGTGCATTGATATTGTAATTAATTCTTATTTTTTTCTCTAACATCACAGTAATAAAATTTTGTTTGAATACAATTGTTTCTTCCTGGCGCACACACTTTATGACAGCGAGTGTACTTCATGTTAGGACTAAAACCATTTTAGATGTAGTATAGGCGCAATTACCAGTAATTTGGTTATTGATGTCGGACATACTGAGCTCGTTATTTTAATCAGTTATTCATGGAAATCAAAGTGATTTGGAGTTAAAAAATTTCTAGAACTTTCTGAGACTTTGAAATTGGATTTCAAACATGATACGAACATTAAGAGCACATTACCAAATCCTTTCGATTTGGTAATGAATAAACATGTTTGCGTGAAAGTGAATGTAAGTATTTAATTATCTATTATATAAAGAATTTAATTTGTGAAATCAATTACATTATGGTATATAGTACATATCAAACAACCATTGCATATTCCTCTTTGCCCGTTCGACATTATAAATAACATGTAATTTACAAACCATTATAGCAATCCTCAAATATGTCAGGCACAGTGTCCGAACAGTAACTAAACACTGAACGGCGTACCAAAAATGTCACTGTGCATTGACATACAGTGAACTAAATTTCAATGAAATGCATTGACACGCCAGGTGATAGTGTCTGTGAGTCTACTAACCATATTTGAGTCTACTTACCATATTTTTTGTCTCCCTAAGTAATACACACAACTGCAATTACGGACAAAGATCATTCCCGAGCACAAATTCACTACTAAATTTTCTGATGCGGAAATCCCTTACCATAATGAATTACATAATCTCACAGTGAAGTTTCGGAAAACTGGCAGTGTTCTGGATGCATACCGCAGCAATGCACAGCAGAAGAGATCATGGATGATTGCCAGAACAGGGAATTTGAGGAGCCCACAAACGCCCATATGTTGTTGCAATATAATGTAGCAATGGTATAGCACAATACATTCTTAAAAATAAGTTGCATTTCTACCCTTACACATTGGAATCAACTGAAAGGTCTGAGGTTGATACTGCAGGTGATTTCAGGACTTTCTGTCTAAAGGCGAGGAAATGACTTTCTTAACAGGCGAGGCACAATTCTACCTGCCTGAGTACATCAACTGCCAAAACACTCGACTGTTGAGTNAATGACTTTCTTAACAGGCGAGGCACAATTCTACCTGCCTGAGTACATCAACTGCCAAAACACTCGACTGTTGAGTTTCCCTTCCACCCACCGGTCCAGAAAAAAGGAAGCTCAACAAACCTGGAAAATCGATATTAGGTGTGTCGTTACTCGAACAAATGTTGTTGTACGTACTTTATTCAATTAAGTTATAATTCAGAACAGTACCATGGCCAAACTGTGTACCCATTTATATCTCAGCTTAAGAATATGCAAGAAATTGCAACTACTAACACTAATCGCGTATCATTAAAGCTTCCGGCGAACTTCTTCGGAAATCGCATCATCTCCCAAGAACTGCGGCCTCCTCGGTGGTCACGAGATCTGATATCTGCTGAATTCTTTTTTCTATTGGGTGAACTGAATGATTTGAGGCGTGGAGGGGAGAGAACTACATAGGTAACAAGCATACACTTCAAGAGCTACAGGCTGCAATAAATTCCTACATTCGCCACATCACGTCACATACCTTAGGAAAGGTCTTCGGCAACATGCGGCGACAAGTGGATGCTTGTCTGGATGCAGGTGGGCTTAATTCACAACACATGTTGTCAATAAGTGAAACTGTATGATTACAATACATTAAATGCGCTTTTCTGCATCCTGAACAAACACTATGGCCAAAATGCGAATTAAATTGTGATTATTTCATAACATGCTGGGACTAGTTACCCATATTACACTATAACAACTCTATATGTCAGCGACCAAAGTCCATTCTATACTAGATCAGCATCTGGCTTGCGTGAGTCGTGCATACGCATACGCTTGCTTCTACTTAAAAANAAAGTCCATTCTATACTAGATCAGCATCTGGCTTGCGTGAGTCGTGCATACGCATACGCTTGCTTCTACTTAAAAAGAATGCACACTAAGGAACTGTAAGCCAACATATGTAGTACTAACCCCAAACAATTAAATATTGTTACGTGTTACTGGTCAGCATAGCTTCCCTCGCCCCATCCCACTTCTGTGAGCGAAGGAGTGTGTGAATGTCAGGCGGGTGTTAATGTGAAAATCTGGCAGCAATCNTGCCCCATCCCACTTCTGTGAGCGAAGGAGTGTGTGAATGTCAGGCGGGTGTTAATGTGAAAATCTGGCAGCAATCTATAAAGGAAAGCCACCGCATGCCGCCTCGATAAGCCTATCGCGATTCGTGCTCCCCTGACATTCAGCAGATTTAATTTCTGGTGTTATCTTTGAAAGGATGTTCAGGCCTTTGCCGCAGCCTATCTCAGCGAGACTCGGGGTGCGGTGAACCTTCTAGATTGAGTCAGCGAGACAAAAGTCGCGACGGGCCTCCAAGCCAACAGTTGAGTTTGGAGGATCGGGCGACCTTAAGCGACAAGTGCGCGAAGACAGCGAAGCGACGAGCCAGCAGAGCGACGAAAGGTGATGAAAGTGACCAGCGGGAGTAAAGTCTGCAAATTGCGGGCATCGCTGCAATGAATAGACTGGCGGGCGGGACAATGAACTGGATGCGTGAGTGACAGACATTTGGAATAATGGCAATACACATACAGAATATATGTGTATGTAATGAGTGTGAGTTAAATAACTGTAACCAATATAGAGACTTAGATAAGGACTTTAATTAGAATTGAGATAAACATTTAATATTACGCTCACTGATAATAAGAATAAGAGTAGAGATAGATAGTTAAAAGTTGTAAATAATAGCTGTGTGAATAAATTATTAATCAAATTTAGTTCTTTAATTTTTATTAAGACCTTCATCTCTCACGAACTCGGATGCGCCCCTCTGGCGTCTTGTAACAATACAATACCCACACTAAAACCATCAAGAGAGTTGGATTTTCTTTCAGGCCTGTCAAAGCAAAATAATTTCTTCCACTTATTCTCTCTCATTTTCTTATACACACGCCCTATTCCTCTTCCAGCGGTTTCCTCTTATTCTTCCTTGCTCTCCGAGTTTGTTCGCAGATGGAAGCCTTGCGTTTAAACTTATTTCAAATCTTTGATTGCAGTACTTAAAATCACAAGTATGTACACTGCTCTATTGTAGTAATACATTTATTTCATCATTCTTGGAATATAGCAGCATTGTTTGGGAAAATAAACAATCAATTACAATGTAACATGGTTTGCTTATTTGAAATTCTTTACAGATTAAACAGAGTTTTATATAGCTTCAACTTCATTCATAATAAGTGTCCAGCGTTTATGGGAACAAATAATTTTTAGCGAAATTCTTAAAAACTTAGATGGTAAGTAGACCGCAACGTCACGTTGACAGCAATACCATTAGCGATGAACCAGAAATATATGCAACCGTAATGAGATGATTACACGCGCTTTACCCGGGACTCGAACCCAGTACATAAGCTAGCGTGCAATCCACTGCATTACAGACGTATGATTCGGTGCATCAGCTTCGGATATAATCAGTCTAATGTTTTGAATGATAGGGCCTACTGACAATTTACATGGTCATCATTTTAAAAGTAAGTGTCTGCGCCACTTAAAACACGTAAATTTGCATGGCCTACTGTAGCGCCACTTGTGTAAAAACATTTGGCGGAAATCGGATGACTGGTTCCCGAGATATGATATGAAAACTTTATTTTNTAGCGCCACTTGTGTAAAAACATTTGGCGGAAATCGGATGACTGGTTCCCGAGATATGATATGAAAACTTTATTTTATTATTTGGTGATATAGTACCAAATTGCCTAAAAAAAAAAAGGTTCTTTATACGATGCTTCTAATTGATACTGTCAGCAAGCAACGCTTGGTTTGAATTAGGTTAAATTGTTTAATAGATATAACCAACTTATCTAAATAATTTATATGACCGCCATTTTGGGAATAAGTGTCTGACCTCAGTAAAACAGTGTAAATTTACATGGCCTTCTGTAGCACTACTGGTGTGCAAAATTTGGTGGAAATTAGTTGAAAGTATCCGGAAATATGTAAAATGTTCCATTTTCTCACCTGGCCATATTTTATTTTTAAAAAAACCTGCAAAATAGGATTTCTGGACGCATAATCGATGCTTTTAATGAATACTATTAGTGTACAAAATCTGGTTGAATTGTTTAATATATATAACATACTAATATAAATTATTTCTATTCACGCCATAAAAAAAAGAGGCCTACTGCAACAAAAATATGTAAGTTTTCATACCCTACCGATGAACTACTTACATTAAAATTTAGCATAAGTCGGGTGATTGGTCCCCGATAAATGGCACAAAACTCAATTTTTTTTTTCATGTGAAGATATTCATGAATAGTTAACAAAAAGATGATGTATTAACACATTTAATGTTTGTCATACACTGCCGACATATAAAGTTCAGTTAAAATTGTTTGGGGCATGTGGCATACTAAACAAAAATATTTACATGGCTGTTATTTCGAAAATGTATGATCAACCCCTTGAATCTTATAAATTTAGATGGACTACTAAAGTTTACATAGTCGCATGAATTTCGTGGAAATTATATAATTGTTTCCCGAGATAGGACATAAGAGCTTAATTTTCCAAGTAGTNTAGCGCCACTTGTGTAAAAACATTTGGCGGAAATCGGATGACTGGTTCCCGAGATATGATATGAAAACTTTATTTTTTTATTTGGTGATATAGTACCAAATTGCCTAAAAAAAAAGGTTCTTTATACGATGCTTCTAATTGATACTGTCAGCAAGCAACGCTTGGTTTGAATTAGGTTAAATTGTTTAATAGATATAACCAACTTATCTAAATTATTTATATGACCGCCATTTTGGGAATAAGTGTCTGACCTCAGTAAAACAGTGTAAATTTACATGGCCTTCTGTAGNAATTTATATGACCGCCATTTTGGGAATAAGTGTCTGACCTCAGTAAAACAGTGTAAATTTACATGGCCTTCTGTAGCACTACTGGTGTGCAAAATTTGGTGGAAATTAGTTGAAAGTATCCGGAAATATGTAAAATGTTCCATTTTCTCACCTGGCCATATTTTATTTTTAAAAAAACCTGCAAAATAGGATCTCTGGACGCATAATCGATGCTTTTAATGAATACTATTAGTGTACAAAATCTGGTTGAATTGTTTAATATATATAACATACTAATATAAATTATTTCTATTCACGCCATAAAAAAAAGAGGCCTACTGCAACAAAAATATGTAAGTTTTCATACCCTANAATATAAATTATTTCTATTCACGCCATAAAAAAAAGAGGCCTACTGCAACAAAAATATGTAAGTTTTCATACCCTAACGATGAACTACTTACATTAAAATTTAGCATAAGTCGGTTGATTGGTCCCCGATAAATGGCACAAAACTCAATTTTTTTTTCATGTGAAGATATTTATGAATAGTTAACAAAAATATGATGTATTAACACATTTAATGTTTGTCATACACTGCCGACATATAAAGTTCAGTTAAAATTGTTTGGGGCATGNACACATTTAATGTTTGTCATACACTGCCGACATATAAAGTTCAGTTAAAATTGTTTGGGGCATGTGGCATACTAAAAAAAAATATTTACATGGCTGTTATTTCGAAAATGTATGATCAACCCCTTGAATCTTATAAATTTAGATGGACTACTAAAGTTTACGTAGTCGCATGAATTTCGTGGAAATTATATAATTGTTTCCCGAGATAGGACATAAGAGCTTAATTTTCCAAGTAGTNATAGTCGCATGAATTTCGTGGAAATTATATAATTGTTTCCCGAGATAGGACATAAGAGCTTAATTTTCCAAGTAGTGCTATCTTCTCAAATGGCGGAGGAAAGAGTGTGCATTAGCTCATTTGATGCTTGCATAGATACTACCAGTATACAAATTTAATTTATAATTAGTTACATAATTTCGTAGATATTGCATACAAAGTTAAAATGTTTGTATTGGTGCCATCCTGAAAATAAATGCCTAGTGCAATTAAAACATATATATTAATATGGCCTACCACAGTGCAACTTCCTCGGCAAATTTGGTAGGAATTGGGTAATTGTTTCTGGAGTCATGACATAAAACTTTATTTTTCATCTGTGGCTATCTTACAAAATGGCGGAGATATGAGGTTCTGCAAAGACATATTTATGGCTGTAATAGATAAAGTTAAGTTGAAATTTGTTTCGTAGTGTCGTAGATATAGCATACTAAACTAAAATGTTTGTTTGGCCGTAATTTTGAAAAAAAGTGCCTGATACAATTAAAACATATTGAGTTATATGACCAACCGTAGTGCTACTTGCTAGTCTAATTTGGTAGGAATACGTTTTTTAAATATATGGCAAAAAAATTTATTTTCATGCGATATCTTACCAAATGGCGGAAAAAAGAGAGTTTTTGTAGACAAATTCGATAGTTGTGATATAAACTGCCAGCAAAGTTAAGTTGGTAT
Source organism: Clitarchus hookeri (assembly GCA_002778355.1). Lineage (NCBI taxonomy): Eukaryota > Metazoa > Arthropoda > Insecta > Phasmatodea > Phasmatidae > Clitarchus > Clitarchus hookeri. The sequence continues at coordinate 68,254 of NQII01003812.1, read as the reverse complement.
TGATTACTTCGGCGATATAGCATACCAAGCTAAAATGGACGTATAACCACAATTTTGAAGAAAAAAAAAAAAAAAAGTGATCCACTTAAAACATGTCAGTTTACATCACATGCCGCAGTACTAGTTGTTCCGTCAAATTTGGTAGGAATCGGTCAATTGTTTCCCGAGATATGACAAAAACTTCATTTATTCATGTGGTACTCACTATCTTACAAGATGACAGACAAAAGTGGCTGTTTATTGGCATATATGATGCTTGTAATATATACTTTCAGCATACAATATTTATTCAAAGTCGACCTAAGGGTATAGCCGATATACCAAATAGCCGCCATTTTGAAACTAAGAAAATTTAAATCGCATTTGTTTAGATGACATACCATTGCATTATTTATGTGCCAAATTTGGCGAGAATCGGTNTAAGAAAATTTAAATCGCATTTGTTTAGATGACATACCATTGCATTATTTATGTGCCAAATTTGGCGAGAATCGGTTAAATAGTTTTCGAGATATCGTAAAATATTTATTTCTTCATCTAGTGCTATTTTTTAAAATGGCAAGCCAACAACAATATACATTTCTAAATTCAATGCTTACATGATGTACTGTTAAAGAACATAATTAATTTGTTTTAAATATGTTGAATAGGTACCAAGATATGACAATGACAGGCATTTTGAAAGTAAGTTCTTGGTGTGGTTAGTATCTATATAAGTCGGATGTCCTTACTAAGTACTAAAGGTGTACCGAGTTTGGTGAAACTCGGTTCACGCGTTCAAATATTTTTAGAAAGGGACACACACACACAGACACACAGAGAAGAAAGTGATCTCATAAGTCTTTGTTTCCTTCGAAAAGTAAGCTAAAAAGTTAATATTTTATTTATGCAAAGTTACATTCCTCGTTGTGGCATGAACTATACACGAATACCATAGCTAGAATTTAAAAACTAAATTTACGCGCATGTTTGTGAAAAATGCAATACCAAGAAGGAAACATCAGAATGGAAGGAAATTTATTACACACATTACTAAAAGTATTACAAGACACACTATTACAGTTGTAGAGCAATGCAACAACATTATTTGCAAACAACCAGTATGTTTTAAAGCCTCAACTAGCTACAATAAGAGCAGCTGCATGTCGTGGCATCGCATCGAACAGGCCTTAGATGTGTTTCTGGAGAATGGCCTGGTAGGCTGCTTCTATCCGAGTCCACAGTTCTTCGGTATTGGCCGCTCGATGAGAATGATGGGCTAGTTGCCGAGTGACCATATCCCAGACATGTTCAATTAGCGACATATCGGGCGAATATGCATGCCAAGGAAGAAGTGGTGTCAGATTTGCTACCAATACGGCCTGGAAATTTCTGGAAAGATGTCGTTGGGCGTTGTCTTGTTGGAATATGACTCTAGGAGTGTGCTGANCAATACGGCCTGGAAATTTCTGGAAAGATGTCGTTGGGCGTTGTCTTGTTGGAATATGACTCTAGGAGTGTGCTGACAGAAGCGCACGACTTCAGTCTCCACAACTTCTCTGATGTGGTGATTGCTGTTAAGAGCAGTCGAGATCGTATATGATACCCAAGTGTTTCCTAAACCATCACGCCCATCTTTCATGCAGTATGTCGCTGGACAATACATTCTGGAAGATGGCGCTTCACTTGATACCGTCGAATGCGTTTGCAGCCACTGTGATTATCAAGTTGAAGCGGGATTCGTCCGAAAACACTACATTNACTTGATACCGTCGAATGCGTTTGCAGCCACTGTGATTATCAAGTTGAAGCGGGATTCGTCCGAAAACACTACATTAGCCACTCTGTACGTCAGAGTGTGTGTCCGTAAGCATAATGTAGCTTGAGGCGTCGATGGTTCAGGCTCAAGGGAATCCTTCGCAAAGAAATGCGTGCATGCAGTTCTCTGCAAACAGACACAATTTAACATTGGAAGCAGACAATGTAAGACCTGTTGTAGTGTTACAACGTTCTGCTAACACTCAAAGCAAAGCTGAATGGTCCATAACTGTCATGCGGATGAGGTATCTGCCATCCCGTGGTGTCGTCACATTTCATAGNTGCCATCCCGTGGTGTCGTCACATTTCATAGTACAATTGCAGGTTTTCGACTCGTCCTGTTCTCTTCAGTCCAATGCTTTCACACTCGCGTCACTGTCATAGCATCATGTCTCCTATTAGCAGCATTTTGTGGCATGAAAATCTTCCACACAAGCCGATTATTCGGCCTTGTTGAAACTTCATACCGTATTTTAAAAATGCACTTTCACATCGACGAGGCTTACTGACTCCGGCAGAAACGTTTACAGCTCATTCACGATGAGCTATTATACCAGCCTGAATCCTTAATAGTCCTCTATTCATAAGTTTTTACACATCAATTCAGAGGACGCTGCTGCATCTTTGACATGCACAATCGTTCCTAAATTCTAATAATTTGTGTAACACAACTTGGATTCCATTTTCTGTTTCAATTGCATGTTTCTTTCGTTATTTTGTATTTTTCATATATGGGTATATAGATAATATTCATTATGGAACCGTATTTCCAAAAACAATTCTTAAAGAAAAAAAAACATTTATTTTAGAGAGACATAAGTTAGTGTCCAATCGTAATCACCATTACTTTTGCCTCACATTTCAGACTGCCATACCATTTAATTTGTACATTCAAGATAAACCTCATAAATTCATGTTCTTATGGGATGCAAATCTGCAAAAGTAGTTTTACAAAAGTCAAGAGTCTACTTGTATAAACTTGTACCGGACGAAAAACTGTTTTGTTTCTCGAAATATTTATATTTCGTACTCTCAGTTTCACTATTATATATAGTGAAGCTTTGCGATCAATAATAAAGTTAATTAAGAAGTACACTTAATTATTGAAAATATAATTGTAAACACGTCACTACTACGATCTGAGCACAAATGAATAAGAGAAAGGTTATTGTGTGAGAGAAAGTGGAGACCGGCTACTCCGTGCTGTGTCACTGGGAGACACCTGGTGGGAATAAATTGTAACCTAGATCGATAAATGATCGATGATAATTGATCAGTTATCGACTTAGGGTAAAATTTATTATATTACTAATATCGCTATAAAAAAATAAGGGTTGGTGGTAGAAGGGTGAAAATTTAGGNTTATATTACTAATATCGCTATAAAAAAATAAGGGTTGGTGGTAGAAGGGTGAAAATTTAGGAGGGTATGTATTTTTAATGCCACATCATAAAAAAATAAAAAATAAAAATTTTGTTCAAACAATAAAAAAAATTGTTTGGGAGTGGCCACCCTTATTACTTAGGGGTGTAAAAAATAGATATAAATCTATTCTCAGACCTACCGAGTATACATAAAAAATTTCATAAAAATCGGTCCAGCCGTTTCGGAGGAGTTCAGTGACTAACACTGTGACGGGAGAATTTTATATATTAGATATATATATAATACATATATATACATACACAGGGTGGTCCACCTAACGCGGACATCCTCAAAATGTCCGCAATGGTTGCAGATCACGAAATATGCAGTTTTCGCTAAATATATAGTACGAATGGGGGCGAGTAATTTGCCACATAGTAACTATTCGTAACACGCGTATGGACATAGACATTGAACTACATATGATTTGTTAACTGGAAACAACACGCACCGTGACTCATCCTGTCGGGTCCGCTTCCTATAACAGCGTAGAGGGCACGGAATTCGATATTGTACCGCAGCGGAGGGAAGACGGGCAAAGTGAGTGCAAATATGATATCAATAGGTACATGTTATTAAGATACAAACATCATTCGAAAGATTTGTTTCCTAGTCATTAACTGTACTTAGTAACGAGTGCGTACAGATGCTCCACACACATCGAGTAACCCAACTTAAGAAGAAATGCAATCGCATCTGCATACATAGTAAAAAAAAAGCACAGTTATGGTTGAAACGCTTCACATTAGGTTTTTTTCACAGTATGTTCTGGATGTGTTTACCATCGACAGCAATACACATCTGTAAACGCACATGTAGCGAGCGACGAGCGGCCTGAAGGATTTCTGGCGTAATCCCACTGCAAGCTACCACAATGCGTTTCTATNGGCGTAATCCCACTGCAAGCTACCACAATGCGTTTCTATTCATGTTATCTGGCATCGTAGGATAATTTCCATTGCAAATGCTATATCACTGAATTCCTCTTTGCACGTACTCTCAGATTACGTTGAAAAAAAAATTTAGATTTACAGTTAACAAATAATATGTGGTTCAATTTCTCTGTCCATATACGTACGTGNACAGATGCTCCACACACATCGAGTAACCCAACTTAAGAAGAAATGCAATCGCATCTGCATACATAGTAAAAAAAAAAGCACAGTTATGGTTGAAACGCTTCACATTAGGTTTTTTTCACAGTATGTTCTCGATGTGTTTACCATCGACAGCAATACACATCTGTAAACGCACATGTAGCGAGCGACGAGCGGCCTGAAGGATTTCTGACGTAATCCCGCTGCAAGCTACCACAATGCGTTTCTATTCATGTTATCTGGCATCGTAGGATAATTTCCATTGCAAATGCTATATCACTGAATTCCTCTTTGCACGTACTCTCAGATGACGTTGAAAAAAAAATTTAGATTTACAGTTAACAAATAATATGTGGTTCAATTTCTCTGTCCATATACGTACGTGNTACGTTGAAAAAAAAATTTAGATTTACAGTTAACAAATAATATGTGGTTCAATTTCTCTGTCCATATACGTACGTGTTACGAATATTCACTATGCGGCAAATTACTTGCCCCCGTACGTACTATCATTCAGCGAAAACAGCATTTCGTGATCTGCAACAGTTGCAGAAATTTTGGAGGTATGCACGTTATGTGGCCTACCTGTATTTATAAAGGTATTTCTTAACAACACCGAATATTTCCTGCAGGTTATTGCTTAGGAAAATTGTAAATAAAATGTATGTACCAGTTTACTCGTAAGTAATTATTAAGTGAGCTATGCGAGTTTTAAAATGCTCTTAGTTCAAAATATTTGAAAGTACTGCGATTAAATAACAAGTCGGTGAACAATGATTTGTATTATGGAGATGTTTCACCTCTGAAAACCATTTCGTAGTATCATTCCCCTTCACTAAGTAAATAGGGGTTGCCACCCTATTTTTGATAAAAAATTTGTAAAAATAAGCTGTAAACGATTTGTTAAGACAAATTATGAATAATCACGTCAAAATCAACAGAAAAGTTCGCCTTGTCAAAACATTCTCTGGTAAACCGTTTTCGAGAAATCAATACGGTAATTTCCAACAAAAGGTGAGTGGCCTGACAGATAGGCAACATACAGTGCACGCGACACTTCACTGAATGATACTCGATTGAAAAACGAATAGCGCTCACTAAACATATTAAAAGTCGTGTGCTATGTATGAGCCCAGGTGAGTTGCATTAACAAATGACTATGGCACATTTACGTACTGTGCACCACCAAGGCAGTACACTAGTAAATAAGTGGTAATACACTGTGATTGTAAAATTAACCATTTCAGAACCACTTTAATTTACGATTTAAGGTGTTGCAAACAAAACATTTTATGATGCATGCTGTACTTAAGTCGACACAACACTTGTTTCGTAGTCACAGCCAATGAGCTGTAGGTTTTATGTTCGGCTACTGTAATATAAACCAACTATGACCTAGACAGTAAGATGGTTTGCGAATCATTTACCCACAGGTAAGATCATTGGTCATTGAGCTTCGCAGTGTGCAGTACAGACCAAAAATGACATACAAGTGCGTGATGAAAAATTATGTACACAGTCTAATTAAGTTAATACAAGACAGATAATACTGTAGTAAACGAATATATTGAAACATTTAGAACTTCTACTTTTACGAAAGTAAGCGCACTAGTCAATCAATTTAGCCACACGCCTAGTACACGACTAATTGTACGCTGTATTTATGTTATCAGGCCATCGCTACCGTATCGTGCAGTCATATGCAAAGTGACGTAACAACTTCCCAAGCATTGTGGGTTGCCTAACTGTCAGGCTACTCACCTTTTTTTTGAAGTTTGAATTTCTCGAAAACGGTTCACCTGAGAGTATTTCGACAAGACAACCTTTTCTGTTAATTTAACTCAATCTACAATGACCTTGCTGTCGACAAGACGTTAAGCCCTACTTACCTACCTGTTAATTTAGACTTACTATGTTATACTTTGTCATCGTTTACGGCTTATTGTTACGTTTCATGCAAACATAGGCTAGCAANAATTTAGACTTACTATGTTATACTTTGTCATCGTTTACGGCTTATTGTTACGTTTCATGCAAACATAGGCTAGCAACCCCCATTTACTTAATGAAGGAGGGACGATATTAACAACCACATTTTCAGAGGTATAAGATCTCCGTTATACAACTCACTTGTTACTTAATTGCAGTACTTAATTATATTTTTGACTAAAATCATTTTAAAACTACTTTTGGAGAAAAATAATACATCCGTTTTCGTCTTATATTTTCGTAAGGAATACCTGCCGGGTTTGTCGGTGTTGTTCAAGAAAATTCTGTATATATTATATACTATGTGTTTTTTAACTAAGTTACATGTCAAAATTAAAACCACGGTATCTATGGGCTAATATAAACAATACATTTTTTGTAGCAAAATGTTCGGAAAATTCATCTAGTATTTTAAAATCGAAATTGAACTCAGTAAAACACCGCCAGGAGTCCGCAACTTGGCGTACCGGCATACACAGCAAATTGCATAATACGAAGGCGTACGAAACTGGCGCGCCATGCGTAAAGCACTTGCACACATGAAACCAAAAACTTGATGTACTTGAGCGCCTATAGTGGTTGCTTGTTAGTACATGTGTCGAACTACATGAACAATGGGAGACTAGCAATTGCGTAGTAAAGGCTGCCAGAAGTGATTGCATTTTATTTCCAACAACACACAGACAGCAGTATTAGCTATGTGGGATATGCACGTATTTCATGGTGGCCATGTACAGGCGACCGCCGCATGAAGCGCCAGTTCCATTCGGTATGTGAAGTTGTAAACTTCCGGCGCTGTTTTGCTAATTTCAATTTAATTTTTAAATACTAGATGAATGTTTCGAACATTTTGCTACTAGAATTTAGTTTATATTAGCCCATTGATGCCGTGGTTTGAATTTCGACATGTAGTTTAATAACACCTTCTATAATATGTATTTACAGTTCACCATAATACAGCCCCCANAATTTAGACTTACTATGTTATACTTTGTCATCGTTTACGGCTTATTGTTACGTTTCATGCAAACATAGGCTAGCAATCCCCATTTACTTAATGAAGGAGGGACGATATTAACAACCACATTTTGAGAGGTATAAGATCTCCGTTATACAACTCACTTGTTACTTAATTGCAGTACTTAATTATATTTTTGACTAAAATCATTTTAAAACGACTTTTGGAGAAAAATAATACATCAGTTTTCGTCTTATATTTTCGTAAGGAATACCTGCCGGGTTTGTCGGTGTTGTTCAAGAACATTCTGTATATATTATATACTATGTGTTTTTGAACTAAGTTACATGTCAAAATTAAAACCACGGTATCTATGGGCTAATATAAACAATAAATGTTTGTAGCAAAATGTTCGGAAAATTCATCTAGTATTTTAAAATCGAAATAGAAGTCAGTAAAACACCGCCAGGAGTCCGCAACTTGGCGTACCGGCATACACAGCAAATTGCATAATACGAAGGCGTACGAAACTGGCGCGCCATGCGTAAAGCGCTTGCACATATGAAACCAAAAACTTGATGTACTTGAGCGCCTATAGTGGTTGCTTGTTAGTACATGTGTCGAACTACATGAGCAATGGGAGACTAGCAATTGCGTAGTAAAGGCTGCCAGAAGTGATTGCATTTTATTTCCAACAACACACAGACAGCAGTATTAGCTATGTGGGATATGCAAGTATTTCATGGTGGCCATGTACAGGCGACCGCCGCATGAAGCGCCAGTTCCATTCGCCTTTGTGATATTCAACTTATTGTGCACGCAGGTATGTGAAGTTGTAAAGTTCCGGCGCTGTTTTGCTAATTTCAATTTAATTTTTAAATACTAGATGAATGTTTCGAACAAATTTTGCTACTAGAATTTAGTTTATATTAGCCCATTGATGCCGCGGTTTGAATTTCGACATGTAGTTTAATAACACCTTCTATAATATGTATTTACAGTTCACCATAATACAGCCCCCACCCCCTTCCTCCCAGAACTCGTTTAATTTACAGTTTTAAGACTCTTGGGCACGCCCATCCTGGAGGTTTACGGTGGTTAGGGGTAAGACATATGTATTGAAAATAAAAGAATATGCCCTAAATTAAATACACCTTTGTGATGCTTAACGAATATGAGGAAATTACAAGGTGGTTATTCTGATGTTGTTTTAAAAACCGTAGTGTATTTTATAGTTTAAGACTCAGTAAGTAAAACAAGACCACTCCACTGTGGTAAAAATTCCAATACATGTTTCATATACGACGTATAGTCCATTTACGGTTATTTCCAACTTTTCTGAAGCCCTGCTAAAGTTCTACTTCCAGGATATTCCTCCGCCTCACGTAAAGAAAGCTTAACCGAGTCTAGAAAATTACGCCAAAGACACTACGCGCCGTATTCGTGCGCACTCAGTGCAATAATATTTTACATAGGAACTATTTATTACTAAACATTACCAATACACATATCTTTGCTTTGTTTTATTCGTATTAATTATAAATGTAATATTATAATTTGTAATAAAATAAAAGTAAACTTAAATTTAACGAAAAATAGTTCTCCTATGTGAACACACGTATAAAACGATTGCGATGCATGAAATATTTAGGAAACAACCAAACACGTCATATATGAGGTAATTTTTCAAAGGTTTTTTTTCCTTCAAAAAGTGTGAAGAAACCGCGAATAGACTGCNTAATTATAAATGTAATATTATAATTTGTAATAAAATAAAAGTAAACTTAAATTTAACGAAAAATAGTTCTCCTATGTCAACACACGTATAAAACGATTGTGATGCATGAAATATTTAGGAAACAACCAAACACGTCGTACATGAGGTAATTTTTCAAAGTTTTTTTTCCTTCAAAAAGTGTGAAGAAACCATGAATAGACTGTAATCGTTAACCATGCAACTATAACTACACTTAATATTTTCCTGTATTGTTTGCATGTTGCCAGAGGAATCCACATATCGTGTTTTCAATAGGGTCAGTGATAGAAAAATCCACATATATAGCTATTTTGTCTATGTACGAGTCATAGATTATCATTCTAAATTGCTCTGTTCTAAAAATGCGTGTAAAAATAAGTTTACCTTNAATCCACATATCGTGTTTTCAATAGGGTCAGTGATAGAAAAATCCACATATATAGCTATTTTGTCTATGTACGAGTCGTAGATTATCATTCTAAATTGCTCTGTTCTAAAAATTCGTGTAAAAATAAGTTTACCTTAAAAAAAAATACATAAAAACTCCATGGGCTTTCACATTCTTTTGTTTTCCATCGCTGATTTAGCGAATTACTTCTCGGTGTAATTTGTAGCAGCCTGGAATTTCTTTGCGAGGAGCTCAGTGAAATGTTCTAGCCATGTAATCTTGATGTGAGACCTTCCCTTCAATCACAAAGTCTAGCCTGCTGTTGGCACTTCCACTAGTAGCGCCATGGGAAGATCGATTGTCCTCGCCATAAGTTCTCTCTGGTGCCTGATCAATCGAGGTTGTACACGAGGTAGTATTTGAAACTCCGCATGCTGAAAATCTTACGAAAAATCCCATTCTCAGTGGTAGGTAGGACTGCCATCTGTCCAGTTTTTCCCGGGCATGTCCTTTTTGTTAGGGTTAGAATTTCTGACCGGGAGGACATTAAGTTTTGGCGAAATGCTAGGTTTTTCTGGTCGAATACAATTAATATGCTATTGGTAAAAGATGCCAGAGGGGCGTATTAGAGTTCGTGAGGGATGGATGTCTAAATAAAAAAAAAATTGATTTTTAATTTATTTACACAGCTACTATCATTCTTCTTACTTTAAGTGAGCACAATATTCAATGTTTATCTCAGTTCTAATTAAAGTATTTAGCAACGTCTTTATATTTGTTGTAGTCAATTCACACTCATTATTTATACACATTCAATTTGTAGGGACTGAAAAATTTTGCGAACTCATTTTAGGACTAGTTAGACCTCAAACCCATGCACATTTCTGTCGTGTTTTCATTTTTATCACAATTTATTAGACACGCCCAGGTAAACTCTGAGCCAATAACAGACTTGCAACGAAACAAGCATCACATTCTGAGCCATCTAGTGTGAGGTAAAACTGGCTCCTCACTGGATTAGCAGCCATTAGCCAATGAACAGAAAGATGAGGCTCTAAAATATACAGTAGTGGAGTCTAGCCTACAGTTCGTTTGAGACGGGAAATTTTCCTGTCCGTATCAATTTGTCTATTGCCATCACTACAAATGCCTTACTCATGCATCCAGTTCAATAGTCCCGCCCGTCAGTCTCTCTCTCTCCACTGCACCGATGCTCGCAGTCCGCATACTTCACTCTCTCTCGCGTCCCACCAAGGCGATCCGGGTTCAATCCCCGACCGGGCCACTCCTGGATTTTCGCAAGTGTGAATCGTGCCGGACGATGCCGCTTTTCGGCGGGTTTTCGCGGGGATCTCCCGTTTCTCCCGCCCTTACATTCCGACGCTGCTCCGTTCTCACCTCAATTCACTCTCGCTGGTTCCTTTCGCTACCACTCGACGCTGCGCTAATTTGTCGCTTCACTGTCTTCACACACCCGATGCTTAATGTCGCACAATCCTCCAAGCTCTCAAACTGTTGGCTCGGAGGCCCGTCGCGGCTTAAGAAGTCTTGCTGGTCCGATCTAGAAGGTTCACAGCACCCCGAGTCTCGCTGAGAGAGGCCAGAGCAACTATCAGGATATTATTTCCAAAATAACCTCAGAAATTATATCCGCTGAAGGTCAGGGTCGCACGAGTCGCGATAGGCTTATCGCGGCGGCACGCGGTAGCTTGCCCCTGTAAAACGTCACCCGATTCTCAACTTAATACTGTCCTTGGGACACTGTTTCGCTCGCAGGAAAGGGAACTGGGCAATGGAAGTTGCGTGGACCAGCAACATGTAAAATAAACCAATGCCGTTTTCGAAGTTTTAATTTTTTACATGTGGCAACACATATATTGCGCCTATCAAGCATATTCTGTTTCTAAACTAACGATTTGTTGCACGTGTTGGGTTTGTGTGCAACGAAATGCCGTAAAGAAAATGCAAATTTTCTGTCGGGTTACATAAAGAAGCATTCCCGTTTTAGAATAGGTAGAGATGATTTCGGAGGTAAGTGCATTGTATCGTACACTGTAACTATACGCACTTCACTTGTGTAAGAGTAATGTGCCTAGCTCTTAAAAAATACAAACAGTTGTTGAGCAAGGTAAAACCTACAGAGAAAGATGCTTGGACCAATCAGCATCAGAAATAAAAACAAGGTGCTTCTGAATGTGTCATATAATGCTTCATTCTTTTGTGATTTTAGCACTTACCTTAATTCTGTGATTACTTACTTAATTCAACCAGTTCAAATGTTTCTGTTATTGGAAGTTAAGAACACTGTCGCTAGTATTTTATCACAGTTCCCATTGTGTACGTATAATATAAGGGTATTTAAAAAAAACTTTCATCGTAGTTATTCATGGTTAGATAGAAATGTCAGGAAATTTGTCCTTTTTTTTTTTGCTCTTTAAAATTTGGCAATTCTACTGGTAGATAGACACAGCGAATGGCGATACAGTTTGGATACTTTCTTGACCGGTGCTACGAGTTGAGGGTACCTTTCTGGGCAGACCACAGGTGTTGGTGAGAGTTGGGATTCTCTGTACGATATGGGAGAGAGTACTGAAGAAACCACAACACTATATTAAGGCTTCATTGTCTGATCGTCTGGCATTTTAGCTGGATGTATACTGCAGTATCAATCACTTGCCCATAGAGGCCATGTCGGGTTTTACACCTTACAGGTAACAGTCGTCTGACATAGTAAAATCATTCATCCATAAAACGATTAATTTACTGGCACTACCGCAGGTTTTAAATATTATTTTCCCTGGAACAGGCATGCGAGCACCACTGACAATACTCTGCACGTTATTCACTATAATTGGTGTTTAGAGTGTTCAGGCACTACAACGAGAAACAATTAAATCAAGAATCTGTACCAAAAATAGTTTTCCCTAAATTTATAAATGTTTTAATTTGTTTTGTGTTTCACGTCTTAAAATATAGGTCAGAGAAGTCAGAAGATATATTTATCCCAAATTTTACACCTCACATGCACCACAATTTCATATCAAAACTTTACAATATGTATATCGTTAACAATATAAAATAATTACGTAGTTATTGCAAGTAATTTTTCTCTCAAATGGAAGAAATATTTGTAGGCCGAGGCGAGCTGGGTGAGAGCACTGGAAGTATTTTAAAGCCTCGCTAAGAGGCAACATATTACCGGGGGCGGATCGAAAAGAAAGGTTCCTTGTCGTGGTATGGGTTGCAGGTATAACATATGCACAAAATACATTTGCAGTATTGAGCAGGCATACTTGTTCCTTCTTTTCAACGTAGTCCCTTACATGATTTATACTCGGATACCATCATGGCACAAGCTCGAATATTAATTCTTTGTAGAACGCACAATCTTGATGTCCAATCCCATCTCTGACAGTATATTTTACACTTTTTACTTCATCACGAAATTGCCGTCTACCGAGTTATGTCTAGAGGTCCAAACAAATGGAAATAGGATGGGGCCAAATCCAGACCGTAAGGAGGATGTTCTATAATATCCCAGTGAAAGGATTGCAAAGAGTCTGGTGTTACCTATGCTGTGTTAGGTGTTTGGTATGGCGTGACCGCGAAAAAGCATAAAAACTCTGGTAGAGGACCTTCCCTTCTTTCTGCGAATTGCTGCCCCTAATCGCCGTAATGTAGCACAGTATAGGCTATTCAGCTAAAGTGGGAAATTTTGAAGCTATTTCATTTGGGATGGTAGTCAAAATATAGTTTATTGTAACCTTAGACGTTAACTTTAAAGTCCGGTGAAATATAAATATATATATATATATATATACTGTGTTTATTACTTAAATGGCTATATTTATTTTTAAAAGTGGCGGAAGGATAAAAAAATAGCTGATAAGAAAAAAGTAACTAATGCTTCAAAAGTGCTCACTTTACCGTGAACAGCCTATATCTGTTGGCTGTGATTGTTTACCCACGCTGCAAAAACTGAAGGTGAAATAGACTTTGCGCGTCTCTTGACCTAGCCAACTGATGGCACTGTCCTGATATTTTTCGGTGGTGATGCATGCGTCCATTTTATTGAAATAACTTTCATGCATGGCACACCCATATTTAATCTCCTGTTAATTTGGCTTTACGGTAGGTATTCATTTCTTCGTTAAAATGCTGCAGATGAGCAAAAGTAAAAAGCAAACATATTTTATACTAGTGCGTTAAATATGTTCGTAACCTATGTGCACAAAATTTGCGACAGAGGGAACAGTCGTGAATTGTTCACTAATGCCGTATAAAAAGTCCATGTCGCTATAGTGATGTATCATGCTGCTGTCCTCAGTCTTAGTGAATCAGTTCGTCAATTCTGGCTGTATCGATTGCAGTGGTTGCAGTGGTCGGTGTGCCAATGCGATTGATTCTCATTGCCAACATTTATTATGCAGCCGGCGAACTTTCTGCACCATTCTCTTACTTGTTTCGCACCTAATGCTTGCTCGCCATAAAGTCCTACCACTTCAGTAGTGTGATTATATGGGGCTACGGGGGCAATGTATTTTAAATTGGGAAATTAGGCTCATGAGGCTCGTTTGCTGAGGTTCGTTTCTTCGGTGGACTTGGGACCCCCGACTTTGAACTTGACTCAACTTGATGGGCTACTCGAAGGAGCTCGGCGGTTATGCCCACTAACCCTTCGAGCATATGCGTATGTTTCTGGAGAGCCGACGATCATATTACTTTTGTAGGCATATGTTATGCCAAATCGAATATCTATATTTATTATCCGATTTAAGAAAACATTTTTCATCCAGCAGAGCACCTATGCATAAAATATATACGGTGTAGATTTTTGCTAACTATAATTATAGGATTTATTAAACCAATGTTTTTTTGATAACTTAATGTAACTGCTAGGAGATTTTTTAACAAATGAAAAAAGCAAAAATTAAGACATTTTTAAAATCCGTACAGAAATTTTGCTTCGACTTTGTGAAACCATGAAGAAATATTTCTCTCTCTCCCTTTTTTTCTTTACTCTTTCCCCTCCCCGCTCTCTCTCAGCTACTACATACATATCAGTTTACCATTAAATCTATATATTTTACTTTAAAAGTTTTAATTCATAGAGTTAACAGATTTCCTTTTTAAATTCACGACAGTAACTCGTGCGGTTTTTTTTATAAGTAATGATGGCCTGAATAATACAAAACTGAGTAAAGACCACCTCCCTGTCTCGAGTCGTGCTGTAAGCATAGTATGGTTCTCGATGGTCCGCGGGTCCGCGGTGGTGTAGTGGTAAGACTACTCGCCTAGGTGAACCGGGTTCGATTCCCAGCGGGGTCACTCCCGGATTTTCGCATGTGGGAATCGTGCCGGACGATGCAGCTGGTCGACAGGTTTTCTCGGGGTTTTCCCGTTTTCCCCGCCCCTTCATTCCGGCGCTGTTCCATACTCACCTTAACCACCCTCGTCTCACAAGACCTTGCTGTTAAGAGCTGCCCAAATCTCTTCACTCACTCACTCGATGGTCTTACATATAAGCACCTGAAAAATAATTTCCATGCGTTTACCCCATAGGCAGCGAAATCCGTCTAGCAACTATTGCCCGTAAAAATAATTACAACGATTATTTATTTATCGAGAGGGGAGATAAAACATCGTATACAAATGCTGCGGAATGAGCACTTCAGTGTATATGCACATTGAAAAAGTGCACGAATGCTTAGGTTTATTTCTCTTCCCCATACACCCATGCTAGATTTCCATACATTTGTTTAAGAACAAGCAAGAAGAATGGTCATTTTTTTTCCCCATACAAGTATAGGTTAAAAATATAGGTATATATTTTATTTTATCGTGTTTTATGACGTGGAAAAAATATGAAATTTATTTTTTGAGTTCAATATGACGTAACCGAAGTGTATAAAGAGCATTGTAACTGATGCGTTTGCCAAATATGATTATTTAAACTGCGATTGTCTTAATCTCTTCCTGTGGGCACAAGCAACGGCAGGGAGCTGGCAACCAGAACATCGAGAACCAGCTCCTCGGCTATGTGACGTCTGTCCAGCATAACACAGCCATGCGAATATACATGCATGCACACTCACACCTTCATTTAATCATATTTGCTTCGACTGCTATAGTTTATACCATTTCTCGTAACAGTATGCCGATGGAAATAAATATCTAGTGATGTCACATTGCTCGCTCGTGACATCCTAGGCTCTGCAGGTACATACGTGACTCTCTGCCCGCCTTATATACCTGCTGAATCCGATATGACATGTGACGAGTAGTGTGGCGTAAAGTAACTTACCGGACTGAATGCCAAGGAGGCAGGTAAGAGAAGACGATCCTTCATTTCTCGCATCAGACGAAGAACTGTGAAGCTGGGAGACTCTGGCCACCATATATAGCATGGAGGAATACTGCTGGTTTTATAATTTAAAATAGGCCTATCGTAGACATTTACAGCTATTATGTGAGACATCAATATACCGTCCAGTAAAGTGACGTGGTTTTGGACTTTGTAGTTATTTTCTGCGCTGCAGGCTGTTATCGCAGTATATGTATGTTGTTGATTAGGAAGTCTGCCATGCCCATGTACGAAAAATGGCCTACAATTTTTGAACGGGGCACTTACCTTTACTTTATTTCCGACTGCAATTATACTTCCCAGGAAACTTTTGTCTGCACTTAGTCCCCTATATATTGATTCCTCTGGCACTGTACTAGTTTTTCTCTCAGGTAAAACCATGTCCCCGCCTTCATATAGCTATAAATGATATTTCTAAAATCTCTGACCAAAAGGAAGTCATAACATTTGTGGGAAGAAATAAATGTAAACGCAGCCAAAATTCAGGAAAGTCAACTGGCAGTACTACATTACAACAGAAAATAATAGCAGGTATAGCGGGAAATGAATAAACAGGACCGTGCCTACTACCACTTAGCTGAGACAGCACATGTGAGTGAGGATGGACGAGGCACCTGCTTACTTCACACGGGTAAAGTGGGAAAGACATGCAGGCTGCATTCCAATACAGGTGGGTAGGATGTGTGGTGAAATAGTTGCATGGACTCAGAGAACCCTTGATCTGAACCCTTCATACTTTTTTTCTGTAGTTACATGTTCCGTACAAGTGCAAAAACCTGGTTGGAAGATTTGCTGTCGCAGAGGGTTATGTGTGTGGTATGGAGGGATAAGGTTATCTGGTCTGCACTTAACATCGAGGTCTTATGCGCCGGTGAAGATTATGTGAGTTCCATATGAAGCAGCGGCGGAATGGGGCAGAAACGGGAGTGCCCTGAGAAAACCCACTGGCCAACTGAAACGTCAGCCACGTCTCCTACATACGAAAATCAGGGTGACCCAGCTGGGAATCTAACCAGATTCGCCTTGTTGGGAGGCGAGCAGTCTGACTATATCACAGAGGCCCCTGTGAATGCCAGACGTATTTGACTATATGTATGGTCCGCTTCTATGACGTCGTGTGTGCACTGAGGTCAGGTGGAGGACAGTTTAATGTCTTAAGTGAGGTTACCGAGTGACTGCAATGCGATGTGCATCATTGAACGGGTATGTTGGTACCGTTCTGTTTTTGTGGCTGAATAGCCATTTCACCCCACCCTGTAACGTGACGATTTAGAAGCTTCGTACAGTCTAACTACCTAGTGATATGCAACTTTTTGTACAAATATGAATTGACAGAGTTACAAGAAGTTACTGATATAACTAATTAGTCTACTTTATTCTACATGGGTGCAAATAATTTTTAATAAAGTTATTAAAATCTTAGATGGTAGATAGGCGTTGACTTCTCGTTGACCGAAATAGCATTAGAAATAAAACCAGAATAATATGCAACAGTAGTGAAACATTTACAAATACATACGTGCCTTACCCGGGACTCGAACCCAGAAAACATCGTACCATAAGCTTGCATGCAATCAACTGCATTACGGAGGTAATCAGTCTAATGCTTTGAATGATAGGGTTCACTAACCTGAAATATTTACAGACCGTCATTTTAAAATGCGTCTGAACCACTTAAAACACGTATGGCCTACCGTAGCGCTACTTCTGTGAACAATTAGGTGGAAATCGATTAATTGGTCCCAGAGATATGACATAAAAACCTTATTTTCTTCATCAATGCAATTTTACAAAATTGCCATAAAAAGATGTACAAGTTAGGATGTTTCTTGTAGAAACTGTTAACATAACAAATTTGGTTGAATTTGGTTAAATTGTTAAATAGATATGCCAAACTTATCAAGATATTTATATGGTAGCCATTTTTAAAATAGTTTGACCCCATTTGAATCATGCGACTTTACATGGCCTTCTTGTGCAACAATGGTGTGCAAAATTTGGTGGAAATTATTTTAATTGTTCTGGAAATACGGAAAAATGTCACATTTACTCAACTGGCACTATTTTGCAAAAAGGCCCGCAAAAGAGGATCTTTGTATGCATAATTGATGCTTTTAATAAATACTATTAGCGTACAAAACGTGGTTTAATTTTTTTTAAATTGTTTTATAGACATAACATATTAATCTAAATAATTTATATAAATCCCATTAAAAAAGGCTTGCCACACATGAAACATGTTACTTTACATACCCTACTGTAGCACTACTTGCGTGAAATGTTGGTATGAATCGGTTGATAGTCCTCGAGATATGGCATAAAACATCAATTGTTTCATGTAACGATCTTCACAAATGGAGGACAAAAAGGTTATGCATTTAGCACATTCTACGATTGTCATACGTACAGTATACACAGTTAAGTTAAAATCGGTTAAATAGTTTCGTAGATATAGCACACTAAGCTAAAATGTTTTTATAGCCGAAATTCTGGAAATAAGGGGTTTTCACACTTAAAGCATATAAATTAATATGGCCTACCACATTACAACTTCTTAGATAAATTTGGAAGAAATAGGTTAATTGTTTCTCGAGATGACACAAAAACTTTTTTCTCATGTGGGGCTATCTTACAAAATGGCGAAGAAAGGGGCTGTATACACAAATTTTATGGATATAACAGATACTGCCAGCATATAAAGTTAAGTAGAAATTTGTTCCGTAGTTTCGTAGATATAACATACTGAGCAAAAAATGTTCATAGGGCTGCCATTAAAAAAAAAAGTGTCGGACCAATTCACAGCATATCAGTTTACATGGCTTGTCATATAACTATTTTTATGCCAAATTTGGTAGATATATGTTGTTTTTTCCCGGCTATACGACATTATTTTAATTTGTCATTTGATACTATTTTACAAAATGGTGGACAAAAGATACTTTTTGTGGGTACATTTGATGATTATAATATACACTGTCAGCATACAATTTACGTTTTAATTAATGACATGGTTTCGACGATAAATCATATTAAACAAAAATAACTATATGGCCGCTATTTTGAAAATAAGTGTCTGATATACTTAAAAACCTATTTGTATACATTACCTGCCGCAGTACTACTTGTTTGTCAAATTTTGTAGGAATTGGTCAATTGTTTCCCGAGATATTAGTAAAAACTTTATTAAATCATGTTGCACTAAGTTACAAAATAGCGGACAAAAGTAGTTATTTACTGGCATATACGATGCTTATAATATATACTGTTAGCATACAAAATTTGGTCGAAATTGGCTAACAGTATGGTAGTTATACCAAAAATACCGGTATTTTAAATATAAATCTCTCATAAATTTGAATTACATACATTTACATTGCCTACCATAGCATTACATAAGTGCCGAATTCGGCGAGAATTGGTTCAGTAGTTTTCGAGATATAATGTAAAAGCTTCATTTTTTCATGTTGTGCTATATCACAAAATGGCGGAACAATGCCAATTTATAAATGCAATTCTTACACCGTGCGCTGTCAATATACAAAATTGGTGTAAATCGGTTGGATGGTTTCCGATAAATGACACAGGGCCTAGAACACTAAATTTTAAAATGGCCGTCATTTTGAAAGTAAACGCCCGGAGTGGTTTAAAACTTTGAGTCAGGTGTCCATACTTAGTACTATATGCGTACCGAGTTTGGTGAAATTCGGTTCACGAATTCAAAAATGGAAAAGGGACACACACACGCGCGCACACACACACAGAGGAAAGTGATCTCATAAGCCTCTCTTTACTTTGGAGAGTAGGCTGAAAACACAGTTTTTCTGTGCCTGTATTCAATTACAATGACATACATATGCTGGGATTTTACATTTTTTTCTACCCACTGATGTCGTAGTTTCAGTTTCGAATATGAGTGCACTAAAAAAGCAGGAAACTTGTTTCTGACAAGTGTATGAGCACAACTACTCAGTATTGAAATGAAGAAAATAATTGGGTCAAACGATGTATACGTAGTGAATCGAGCTTGATTATACAAAACTGTTATGCCGCAACTGCAGGCAATGCCTTCCCTGAAATTTTTGTTCAGTGTGGATTCATCGAACAGTTACTTCTTTTAGGATATTGGACACTGCAACCTTTCATGCATCTCTTGACACAGTAACGATACCATTCTCACACTGCAACTGTTGTATACAATATCGTGTTAGCGACTCCACTTTTCGGAATCAGACATAGGCGCACGCAGGTAAAGGAAGAGAGGAGGTGCAAGGGGAGCTGTTACATCCCTAAATGTACAGAAGCACCTTATCAACGTATTTTTTAAACTTAATTCAACTTTTATGTGTTATTTACATGATGTGAAATGATAATATATTTAAACATCATTATTTTCAAAGTCGAAATTTCATGTTTTTCTGAGAAAGTGGAGAGTGGATAAACTTCCAGAACCCCTTTCGTTGACTGAATCAGAATTAGTTTAACTATTGCTATAAAAAGTAACATTAAGGATCTTTGAGGGTTCGTACTGATGCGTTCACCATCCACCTTAGACGCAAGTATTCTCTTGAGGTTATTCTGCAATGCCAAATTTTAGTACCTCTGTAAGGTTATAGAATCCAGAACCACACAAAAATAACAAACCATTATATAACAATGTTTTTGTCATACAGTCCTTAATATTTTAAAATAATTTGCCGAAAGGAGAGTCAAATAATATACATATGGATTAATCTGACGTAATTATATGAGGCGATCTCCATATCAGAGTTCGTTATAGCAGCTCCGGACCACAAGGCTCCGGGTTCGAATATCAGACGAGCCAGGATGTTAACGTCGTTTACTTTTCAAACCACCCGCCGATTAGCCTCCCAGCATAAAAGTGAAGGAGTTAACGAGTTCAGCAAAATAAGAGTCCTACATGCTACATCAAACGGAAAATTTACGTACACGACGAAAAGATGAGAGATAATGCATTTCTGTTCGGCAACATCCGTTTTTGGTTACGCTTATTATGTCAATGCAGCTAGAAGCATCTTCGATGAGAAATATGAATTTTCAGGGTTTGGTCAACAATCTTCGGGTTTTGAGTTGCTCATCTGGACGAGATTGATTGAATTAACACGCATTATGGCGATAGAAGTATTTTCTTTTCGTAAATAGGTGTTTGGAAAGTTAAAAATACATAGTCTACTACATATACGCGTTTTTCACGAATCTGGAAATAAATAGGAAGCATATATAACTCGTCTACGCGATCTAAAACAAGCAACTGACTATGTCTTCAACTTTAATTTTTGCCTTATCACTGACAAACAAACATATGCGGTAATCGCGGTAACCCCTCTTCTTCAGTTTCACTTGAAAAACAGAATATTGTACCCCACATGGACAAAAATACAACACGATTTTTACAAGCGACTCTCCACCTGGCGAACACGTTCAGCATAGAGAACATGGCCATTTCAGTAAAGATGTTTACTTCACGGAACAAGTTAGAACACATGTACCAGTTGAGAAACGTTTTTTTACAACACATGATTGCATTTTTTTCTCTAATTTTATTAATAAAACATGCACTCCGATGAAGCTAAAACGGGTAAACATCAACTAACAGTATGTAAATTGATGAGAAGAAAAGCCATTTTATCCACCGCTTACCTAGGCTGTCACATTGTGAGCAATGCTTCAATAAGAAATGTTTTGTTCAAGAACAACTGGATATTTTTTAGACAGCCCTACATGCGAATAGTATTTAAGAAAATTCTCACATCAGAATACTGGTTGTTTTGTAACTCTGGTTTTATTGTGTTCTTACTGAAAGTGAAAATGGCCAAAATGAAGCCTTTTAACCATCAGTTTAAGACACTAAAAATTCTAGTAGTACAGGATATTAAAAATTGTATAACAGGGAAAATCAATACATATTTAACTTTATTATTACGCCATTAAATTACAGGATAACCAATGAAGTTCTCATAAAGGCGAGCTGCCGAAGAAAAGGCTGCACGCCAGTTCAAAGCTTAAATAGGTACGAAGTGAATAAAAATTAACGGGATTGTTCGTACATAAATTAACTTCATCATTGCTATATTCAAGCACAATAAAGTCACAACTCATATATTAAGCAGTGTAAAATATTCTCGCTGCGAANGAGCTGCCGAAGAAAAGGCTGCACGCCAGTTCAAAGCTTAAATAGGTACGAAGTGAATAAAAATTAACGGGATTGTTTGTACATAAATTAACTTCATCATTGCTATATTCAAGCACAATCCACGCTGCGATTCATGATTAAATGTACAGTTCATTTTGTTCGGAACAATTCTCTTTCCTGATGTACGCATTACGTTCAGTATCGGTCTTCCACTCACATGCACTGCGGCATCACTTATTGGCAACGCTATGAACACTACTAAGAACTGTTCAGTCACTATGTCAAACAACACGCGGGAAAATAATTGTAATACTTACATAGTTAAAATAAGTACCCCATGATAAAATACACAATTAATACAAATATGTTTTATATCATTCCTTGGAAAAATTAGGAAATATGTAGGACTAACAGCCTTACCTCAAAGCCTGAGGTAAACATTCGCGAAAGTGAAAGTTAAAGCTTAGCTAAAAAATGCGCAGTTTTACAATACATATGAATTAACAACTATTAGTATGAAATCCAGTTACTTCTACGGGGACACGCAAGTGCTGAATAAAATATGAATTTCATTAAAAAAAAAAAAATATATATATATATATATAAAGAGGTTGGCCCCTGAAAGTATGTCATAAATATATAGTTTGTACTGAACTGTTGATAACAAATGGCTTAATGGGACATCAGCCATGTCGTTTGCAATAAAATGGCCAGCTAGCTTTAAACATTTTTTTAGGCATGCTACATAGGCAACACTTTCAGCACATATAAGATAGGCGTTGCATATATGCTAGGCGTCGAAAGCAGCAGTTATTTTTTCTGAAATAATAGAAATAACTTATTAGAATTCCCAATGTTCGAGGGCGTCTCTCTCCCTTAATAATTACATTAGGTCATAAATAGAATTAATTTTTCTGCCTCATTTTTTATCAAGAATAATTTTACACTAATGATTATAGGTGTGCATGAAGTTGGCATAAACTCGGGACTATTTTTCAGAATAGAGGATATTCTTCGTTCTTCCCTTGACTGGCAAGCATATTTCATAGGTATATCTAANCGGGACTATTTTTCAGAATAGAGGATATTCTTCGTTCTTCCCTTGACTGGCAAGCATATTTCATAGGTATATCTAAATGTGCCTGCCTTGCTTTGAAAGCAGGCGATAACGAAGTCTGAATCGTGTTTAGTCGACACAAGACACACTCCATACTAATGTAAAACACGAACGGTTAAAGCTACATGCATAGAATTTTCACACACTTAATCCGCATGCAATGTTTACGAAGTTTGTACCTGGAGTTCAGGTTCTATATATGTTCAGGTTCTATATATAAAACGTGTTACTAAAAATTACCGACAAACTCCGGGAGGTGATTCCTCACAAAACAATAGGAGGAATATATATATCTAATATATGTAATACATATTATATGTTATATAAATACGACCTATAGCCTAAGGTATTTTCTTACGGACGTTGGGCAGTTCCGTTCTGAGCCGACCGGTGCTTTGCCGTGCCGAGCCGAACAAGTGAAATGCGCCCCCTGCTTTAAGAATAACTCATTAAACCTTACATAGTTTTGCCGTTTCTCATTTGCATTTTTGCACCAAAATCTATTTGGTGGGATGCACAAAGATGTAGTATTTATAGGCTCGCCCTTTCCTATCTCTTCACACTCTATCAACAAGTTATTTCTAATTAAGACGAAAAAATAACAAAGAAAAAGTTTACAAGGGCAAAACACGGGAAAATGTCTAATTTTATATTTTAACAACAATATGTTCAACTTTTACACATCATTACTTATTACTTGTTCCATGCAATAAAATTTTTTTCAGCAATAGTTTTTACATAAATAAATGTCAAAGTCAAAGTTTTATTGTTTTAAAAATGTACAAATAGTTGAAACTAACTTACGTACAGGAATGAAATAATTCACACGGAAAGACTATGTCAAGAGATATTTCAAGACGTCTATAAAACCGTAAAAAGTTTTTTTTTTTTTTTTGCTATTTCAAAAAATTGCTGAACATATGGAAATTCTTGCAAATTTTTAATTTGTGACGGCCACTGAATTTTTGTAAAATAACTTTTGCAAAGCATACCTTAAAATAAATTAAGACAAGATCTTTCAAGTATCCATCCTTGTTAAATTTTCTCCAAATAGTTTGGTTTGTTTCATTTGTCAATTACAAAAACAGTACAATTTTGACTTTAACATGTTATTTTTCAAACACAATGCGATGTAAAAGAAATTTATCCCAGGAAAAATGATTAACTATTAGTGTCTACAAGTTAAACAGTATGTGGAACAAATATAAAATAAATTTTTTCGTTGCCAGCGCCCTTAAGCTAACAGGAAATGGTGACATCCATTTAAGAGGTACGTCTTGTTTCTCAAACCCTGAAATATATTCAAACTAATAATAACAATGACGATTGTATAACTGAATTACATTCACAGTTAAGTTAAACTATTGAAAATCGAGTGTAATGTTTTTGAATTCTGGCAGTTGAGAGGCAAAAAAGTAGTACTTTGTATGCATGTTATATGTATTACCTTACTTATATTGTTTTCCCGTCTTCTAATTCTTTCCATAAATTGTCTTTGTATGCAATTTTATTAGACCAGGCACAGAACTTCTTGGCCGCCCAGTCTCAGCCTGTCGGCGAGCGTTACCAAGCGCTGTTGCCACATCTATCAGGCGTCCACCATGTCATAGTACGTGTGTCGTGAAATCTGAATTTTCGTAATATAAATTACAATTTTATGTATAAAGAAACAAACCATATCGTGGGAGTTTATATCTATTAGAAAAATCTTACAGCAGACGAACACCTAATATTTTAATTTTGTAGTAAAAATGATGACACTTAATTTACAGACTAGCAACAGCTATTAAACGTAAATGTAATAATTGCCATTTACCAGTTGCGTGTAGCATTGAAAAAATAATTCAACTTTGTTGATGTAGTTTATAATTACATCACAAGCTCCTTCTCCCTGTCCGCGTATATTGTCATTATTTTCCATTACAAACTTCCTCCCGTCATGCAATTTCTTGAAACAAAAAAAAATTCAACAATTTTGCCATGGAACTTGTTTAAACCGTCACGCATAGTTGTCGTAATTTTTGTTGTCAGAATTTTCCTCCTCATCGTAAAATTTTAATACAGTTCTCCGAAGATATTATTTGGTAGTCATCAAAAACCGTAACTAGTTTCTGAATTTTTTTTTTGTGACACAAATATTGTCTTGGAGGTAGATGCAATGTACATCCATAGCACTGTACGCTCACCGACATCGCACGCCCTCGCTGTCAAACTGCTAATTTTGTTTACAATTTATACTTTCGCAAAATTCTTTGTTTAATAATTTTGTTGAAATATTAACGCACACTAATGATTATAGGTAAACATTGTTTGTAAACCACTTCCTTTTTGCAATTATTGGTGATTTTAGCACAGGGTTTACTTGGCGCCATAATTTCAGCGAAAACTTCACACGCAAGCAACTGAAAAACGACCAGAAACGTTCAAAGCCTGTTGCGTAACTGAAGCTACAGAACAGCAAGGATACAAACACTGGTTGAAATGAGGTAGCTGTGCTATATATATATATATATATATATATATATATATTATCTTGTGTCGACTAAACACGATTCAGACTTCGTTATCGCCTGCTTTCAAAGCAAGGCAGGCACATTTAGATATACCTATGAAATATGCTTGCCAGTCAAGGGAAGAACGAAGAATATCCTCTATTCTGAAAAATAGTCCCAAGTTTATGCAAACTTCATGCACACTCCATACTAATGTAAAACACGAACGGTTAAAGCTGCAGGCATAGAATTTTCACACACTTAATCCGCAAAACGAGCCTTTTGCAAAAAGTGACCCAATTTCAATGAAATATTTCACGATTTTATGAGTGCATCTGAGAAACATACCGCTGGACTCGTTGACACTTAACACTGCGAACTAGGCAACAGCGCACAACCGTGATAGGCTACTGGCACCAGCTAGTGGGAGGAGCGCGGAAGATCGCCTGACCTTCAGCGGCCAAGAAGTTCTGTGTCTGGTTATAGTTTACCTTTATTTTAGATTTGATTTATGTTAGCAGAGTTGAGGGCCTTTTTATTGGCCTAAATTGGTGCCAACTCTGTTTCTTCAGTCCTCATGAGTTGATTAACGTCGACGAACTATGCAGTTATCGATTTCAGGTGGTATTATACAAAGAACCGGATCGTCTTCGTTTGCCAAAACGCGAAAAATTTTACCTGACTCACAGATGAGGCGCACACATTAATAATATTACTTGCACAGTGAGATGGACGAAAAAAAACTGAGTCACCAACAAATTAATGTAGACAACCTCGACATATGGCCTTCATTAAATAGTTTCTATGTTTAGGAAAACATGTGTGTACATATGTATTTGTATGGAGTTTCTAATAAATAAATGCTTTACAATGTGGCATATTATTGTCAGTTATATTGTGACTGAATAATGACCGTGTCCTGGAAACGTGTATA
>NQII01003812.1:20773-40755 GCA_002778355.1 Clitarchus hookeri | reverse complement strand
AAAAAAACCGCCAACCAGTGGCCTCGTCCGATTCCCACATGCGAATATCCGGGTGCGACCCCGCCGGGAATCGAACCCGTTCTGCCTAGGTAGGAGGTGAGTGGTTTAACCACTACACCGCCGCGGCCCAAAGAAGACTCTGAAGGGTTATGTTTCCAATACCAAGCATTTTCACAATATTACTAAAATTACAAAATATATGTGTGGCACAAGTTGAACGCTTTAAACCCTCTCCTGGAAACTCAAACCGTCTCATGAAGTGTCACCGATAGATGGCAGCAACATGCCGTCGGGGCATCGGTGTGAAATTTTTTGTTTTGTTCGCAGAAACTCGCACAGCGGNCGATAGATGGCAGCAACATGCCGTCGGGGCATCGGTGTGAAATTTTTTGTTTTGTTCGCAGAAACTCGCACAGCGGCACATGCTACCGCTGTCACCTGGTCCGCGGGCAAGCGGTAACCTTGGCCTGGGAAGGGAGATATTAGTAAATTATTGCTAAAAAGCTTGCTTTGTGTTTTTCCCTTCGCCAGCCCGCTTTGAGAGCCACTTCTCCCTTCTATTACATGTCGGCCATTGGTCTGGGTATAGAGTATTGGAAAAGGTAGATGACGAGGGAGGGAGGGAGGTGGGGTCGAGTAGGGATGGTATAATGCCGCGTCGCGTCGTGTGCTGCTATAAATACATACGGCCAGTGGTCGACAGCCAGACAGGCTGGACAAAAGGACTCGCAGCTTCCCGCGGTAAGAGAGGCGACATGTACGGCCGGTTCTCTATGAAGTGTACAGAGGCTTTCTAAAAATACTCTCTCCCTTTGTCGCACACTCCTCTCGCCAAAATTCACCAAAACCACGAAAATTAGATTTTTCAAATCACCAAGGAAGACCCACGCAGCGAAATGTTTGGAGGCAAGGTGAATCAGTGAGTGGTTCGTTTTACTGAACACGAAATACCTGTTTTCGTGTCCTTTCACATTCGCACTAAGGATGATGTGGATTTTAAGAAATGATAGCTGAATTTACAAACGAATACAGATAGGCTGATACTACTATTACGAAACTAAAGAAACCAGAAGACTCTTGATAGATAACCAATACTATATTCTTTTCATTGTTAGTTTTTTTATACGGATGATTTAGAAAGTGGTTAAGAATCCAACATATACAACACTACAGAAGAAAAAAACTACCTGTATGGCGCAATTGTAGAAATGGACAATTAAATTGCTTAACTGTTATGATCGTATTGTACCAATTAATATTTACGAAATATTCATGTTACAATTAATACCTTATTTATATGCGCACAATACCACTTTGTCTTCGTAACTGTTTACAAGTCAAACTTAAAGAACAGAAAGGAACACCGAACGATAAATAAATAACAGAAAACGGAAAATTCTCGACATATTAAAGTAATACGAAAATTTCTCTTATAAATTTTATAACAGTTTATGAGGTACTTCATATAATACAATCTTATAACAAAAATGCTTTTAAATTATNGGATGATGTGGATTTTAAGAAATGATAGCTGAATTTACAAACGAATACAGATAGGCTGATACTACTATTACGAAACGAAAGAAACCAGAAGACTCTTGATAGATAACCAATACTATATTCTTTTCATTGTTAGTTTTTTTATACGGATGATTTAGAAAGTGGTTAAGAATCCAACATATACAACACTACAGAAGAAAAAACTACCTGTATGGCGCAATTGTAGAAATGGACAATTAAATTGCTTAACTGTTATGATCGTATTGTACCAATTAATATTTACGAAATATTCATGTTACAATTAATACCTTATTTATATGCGCACAATACCACTTTGTCTTCGTAACTGTTTACAAGTCAAACTTAAAGAACAGAAAGGAACACCGAACGATAAATAAATAACAGAAAACGGAAAATTTTCGACATATTAAAGTAATACGAAAATTGCTCTTATAAATTTTATAACAGTTTATGAGGTACTTCATATAATACAATCTTATAACAAAAATGCTTTTAAATTATNTCTCTTATAAATTTTATAACAGTTTATGAGGTACTTCATATAATACAATCTTATAACAAAAATGCTTTTAAATTATTTTTTAGACCATTGTCATAATTCAAGCCGTAAATTAAAAATTTTAATAACTAATTTCATAATTTTTATCCAGTTAATTTTTAGAAAATATTAAAGTGATTATTTTCTTGTATTTTAAACGTTCGAATGAAAACAAATATTTTTATCGAAAAATAATATTTTAATTTAATTACAGATATTATGTTTCAATTTTTTTTTTTTTTTTTAATTTTTCGATATGGGGCTGCGGTATTGAATGTTAGGTCAAGATTAAGGGCAATGCAATAATAAATGATCACCATCGAACTGGAATGACAGAAATTGAGTTTATCCCACAATCCTCGCATACTAATTCCTATCCCCGAATAGCTCATTTGATACTACAGGCTTATAAATTTTAGTATACTGCCATCCAACCATTTGCTTTAAATATGTAGTTGGATATTTTATTATTGAGGTTTTCCCTGCTAATGTAGAGATGATTGCCCGTCAGTATTTCATGCTGATCACATTCTGTAACAAATTGTATCTGAATGGACATCTGACAATTACTTAAAATTTGCTAGTAAATCATGTAACAGACAACTACAGTGATGATAATTGCAGCACGTACTATGAAAATTTACCAGAGACGGGACAACATAACCGCATGCATGTGATACACATTACGGTTCAGTTACAACAGTGTTAGAAAGAAAGCAGATTGACGAGACATCGCCCGTCGTTTCGGCAGAAATCAGGTATTTTCACGCTCGTTGCACATCGGAGGTCAAAGAATTCTCGTCCACCGCACAGCAGACTGCCCATTTCGTATTATATGGATACTGTCAGCTTACCAGTGCGTAACAGAAACCACGACAGGACGTTTCTCATAGGACACAGAGATAATGGAGCGCAAAACGAAAGAAACCACGGAAGAAGAGAGGCACATTATCGCGAATGTGTTACGCAAAAGTAAATCCTTTAAATAAATAGGTGAAACCGGTGTCAAAAGCCGCACTTTCAATTATCTTTCAAGTATCCAACGAGTGTCCGTCAAAGTGTGTATTTATTGCTACATCTGTACGAACAGCGATGTATGTATTGCGTTTTTTTTTCAGTGAAGTTAAATTTTTCGAAGTTACAATAATTTGAATGATTTTTCGTACGAGAATAATTTTCCACTGCTCCATCAAAACAATATGCAACTCAAAATGACACACTCCTAAGCAGAACCGCAAAATAATGCCGTCTCACGAAAGACGTNAAATCATTCACGGTTACCTTTTTACTTCTGAAATAAAATAAATACAGCCCCTGCAAACTTACTTGAAATTTACAATAATAAAACGAGTTGGAACGTCAACCTAGCTATAATATCCTACATTGATTACTAGACGGAGGTTAGCTCAGTGCCTGCCATGACAGGAAACACGAGGAAAATGCAAGTGTGCATTAGACTCATAACATTAGTTTGAAAACGTCGTTTTCTTTACTGACAGAACAGTTGTGGTGGAAGGATACGTTGTGGCTGCGCTACTTTTCTAGAATTGTCAAAATTTACCCCACTTACATTAAATGGACAATATCCTAATCAGACGCCGATCTCACGGCAAACGGTACGAAGAAATAACACACGTCTATTTTCGCCAGATGATTGGAATTTCACAACACGAGCGCGACGAAAGACTGCTACGAGCGAGACGCAGCAACACGATGTGTTGGCATGTGTCGATGAAAATACCCACGTGGGCACACGAGAACTTTCCAGATACTGCGCCAACGTAAATTCCAGGCATATTGCCTGGCTCTTGATCAGGCATTATATGTAGGTGATTTCCAGCAGCGTGTAAACTTTTGTAGATTTGTTCTGATAACTGTAAGGGATTACCGCAATTTTCTGAAGAACATACTATTTACCGATAAAGCGACCTTCACAAACTATAGGCACGTAAATTTACGAAATATGCACCACTGGGAGACGGAGAATACGCGTTGGGTCCTTCATTGAACTTGTGGTGTGGAATCGTTGGAGACTGTCATAGAGTCATATGCCATTCAAGGGACAATGACCGCCTGCACTTAACACCCATTTCCTCAGAGTCCTTACAGGCACTTCTGGAAGACATACCGCTCGACATACGCCGTGATATGTCCTGCGCACTTTGCTTTAGTTGCGAGGCAAGTGTTAAACGGAACGTTTCCAAACCGGTGATTAGAGCGTGGTGGTGTTGTAAGATGGCCAACTCGCTCCCCCGACTTCACACAACTAGATTTTTTCCTGTGGGGAACACTGAAAGATAAGGTGTACAACACGGTTCCTACGACGCCAGGTGACATGCAGGAACGCATTGAAGCAGCTTACAGCAGCATTAAGCCAGAAACACTTCAGGCCGCTCGGCACTCGCTACATGTACGTTAACAGATGTGTATTGCTGTCGATGGTAAACACATCGAGCACATGCTGTGAAGAGACTAAAGTGAAGCGTTTCAACCATAAGTGTGCTCTTTTGTACTATGTATGCAGATCCAATTGCATTTCTTCTTAGGTTGGGTTGTTCTAAATGTGTTGTGCAACTGTACGCATCCGTTACTCAGTACAATTATTGACTAGGAAAAAAATCTTCTGAATGACGTTGGCATCTGAATAAATATACCTATTGTAATCAGACTTCGACTCACATTGCACGCCTTCCCTCTGCTGCGGTGCTAGCATTGGTCCAACATCGCATTCCGTTCCCCTTTCTCCAATAAGGTAAGCGCTACGCTGTTATAGGAAGCGGTCCCGCCAGGTTGAGTCAAGGCTCGTGTTGTTTACTTACAGCTGTGAGTACAGGTCCACTGCCCCATGCTACCAGTCCATATAACTTGATCATATTTGCACATTACTCCTTCGCATTTCTGCGACAATATCACTGAATTACTTTTTGCACGCACTTTCAGATGCCGTTAAAATAAATGGATGTTTCCAGTAAAAAAAAAAAATGTGGTTGAATTTTTATGTCTACACGCTTGTTTCGAATATTTTACAAATTACTCGCCCCCTTACGTACTATCATTTAGCGAAAACGGCATTTTGTGATCTGCAACCGTTGCGGAAATTTTGGGTGTGTCCACGTTAGGTGCACCAGCCGGTATAATAAACGCATGCGCACACACGGAATGCCACCTCTATAAAATTACTAGCGAATTAGTTAAAAACAGTTTTAATTATTTTTATCCCCTAAAGACGTTCAAGTCGTCCGTGCTGTTTTAGTAGTTATTTGTATTTGTGCTAAATACATTTTCTCCACATAATTTTCCTTTATTGTGCTCCGTATAAAATCCGGTGCTGCAACCTCTTATCACCGAGTTTTTCTCCTCGTTAAGTGTTCTATTTCTTCTGTATTTTGAAACTTGAAGCCACGGTATTATGAAGAGTATGAAACTGTATTCTACGACGGTAAAAACCGCTGTTCGCATTGCCTAATCCATAACAGCGAAGCATTTAACGTACCTGCTGTTCGTAAACTAAAGAATTACTACGAAGTCTGCTCTCTAAAGACTAAATACCCCTGTCACATTGTCAAATTTTGCCATAAAATAAATTTGGCCAAATAATTTTGAATCTGTTTGAATATAAGTCACAGTGTCAAAGTTTTTTGTTTGACAGAAAGTGACATTTTTATTAAATATAATTTTTAAAAGCTATATAGTGCTGTTGTGTTACCACGCAGCCCATTACAGCAAAGAATAGTAAGAACTTCATGATTTAATTTCACTTACCAATTAAATTCTAAATATATTTATCGTGCATATTTTCTGCGCGACGAAAATAATTACCTTTGACTTTTTATTAATTTTGGTTTAATGTGCACTTCCAACAGCAGTCATAGCATGATATACATTACATAAATTTTCTTCATTAACTTATTTNAAAAAAAAAAAAAATGTGGTTGAATTTTAATGTCTACACGCTTGTTTCGAATATTTTACAAATTACTCGCCCCCGTACGTACTATCATTTAGCGAAAACGGCATTTTGTGATCTGCAACCGTTGCGGAAATTTTGGGTGTGTCCACGTTAGGTGCACCAGCCGGTATAATAAACGCATGCGCACACACGGAATGCCACCTCTATAAAAATTACTAGCGAATTAGTTAAAAACAGTTTTAATTATTTTTATCCCCTAAAGACGTTCAAGTCGTCCGTGCTGTTTTAGTAGTTATTTGTATTTGTGCTAAATACATTTTCTCCACATAATTTTCCTTAATTGTGCTCCGTATAAAATTCGGCGCTGCAACCTCTTATCACCGAGTTTTTCTCCTCGTTAAGTGTTCTATTTCTTCTGTATTTTGAAACTTGAAGCCACGGTATTATGAAGAGTATGAAACTGTATTCTACGACGGTAAAAACCGCTGTTCGCAAACAGCGAAGCATTTAACGCACCTGCTGTTCGTAAACTAAAGAATTACTACGAAGTCTGCTCTCTAAAGACTAAATACCCCTGTCACATTGTCACATTTTGCCATCAAATAAATTTGAATCTGTTTGAATATAAGTCACAGTGTCAAAGTTTTTTGTTTGACAGAAAGTGACATTTTTATTAAACATAATTTTTAAAAGCTATATAGTGCTGTTGTGTTACCACGCAGCCCATTACNAATTTTTAAAAGCTATATAGTGCTGTTGTGTTACCACGCAGCCCATTACAGCAAAGAATAGTAAGAACTTCATGATTTAATTTCACTTACCAATTAAATTCTAAATATATTTATCGTGCATATTTTCTGCGCGACGAAAATAATCACCCTTGACTTTTTATTACTTTTGGTTTAATGTGCACTTCCAACAGCAGTCATAGCATGATATACATTACATACATTTTCTTCATTAACTTATTNATTTTGGTTTAATGTGCACTTCCAACAGCAGTCATAGCATGATATACATTACATACATTTTCTTCATTAACTTATTTCTTTTGTAATTATTGGTCGCCATTTTAAACTTTATTGGGGTTGGAAATAACTGTTATCAATGTGCTCGATTCTGATTGACTGAACTCATCAAAAATACCAGATATTTTAGAACAGATCCAATACACAAAATGTGTGATGACAATTGGAGCCATTCAACTTTTTTAGGCAAACATGACGGCGTTAATGACGTTTCGGTGACGTCACAATCTCCCAACTCTGGCGGAAAAATTTAACAAGAAACTACGTGTACCGACGTTTTTCACACGACGCCTAATGGATTACAGGAAGCAATCGGTCTTCCATGTATGCTGAGTGTTTAGCCTATAGTCACTTTGTCAGGGGCAGTCGAACGACATATTTCAAACCAATGCGGGTACTGGGAGGCAAGAATTGAGTTGAGAGATTTGGGCGGCTCTTAAAAACGAGGTCTTGAGAGCCGATGAGGGTGAAATGAGGTGATAATGGAGCAGAGTCGAAATGCAAGGACGGGGGAACGGGAGATCCCCGAGAAAACCCGCCGATCAGCGACATCGTCCGACACGATTCCCACTTGCGAAAATACGGGAGTGACCCGGCCGGGGATTGAACCCGGTTGGGGGGGCACGAAATTAATTATTCTACAAAGTCACCAAAAAACCGAACAACTTTTAGATATTATGGCCTCAAATAAAACAGGGTTTAGTTTTTCTTATGTATCGGTCTCTAATACAGTTAAAATCGCAATTACTGCCCCAATAACAGTAATAGTAGTAATAATAAATTATGTTATATGTGCTTAATTACACAGCTTGAATCAGATCGTGTAAAGTTTTTTTTTTGCACTGTAAAATATTTTTCTTCTATAAATATTTTTTTTATTATCTCGAAGTCGTAAAACAAGATCATCGCATCNTTTGCACTGTAAAATATTTTTCTTCTATAAATATTTTTTTTATTATCTCGAAGTCGTAAAACAAGATCATCGCATCGGAAAATAATGGGACCTTAAGAATTTTCGAATGACTTCAAATTATTTCCTAGCGCCTTTGTAACACTTTGCAGCTTGTTTTACATTTTAATCCTAAACGTATAANATTATTTCCTAGCGCCTTTGTAACACTTTGCAGCTTGTTTTACATTTTAATCCTAAACGTATAGAAGTAGACAGTTTGCTTACCAGCTGCACTGTATTCGAGGCAACTTGCTGTTGATTCCATTTAGTATTCATTCCCTCACGTAGGAAATACCTGTATTTATCTTAGTGTACTGATGTTCAAACACTGCTCTCCCAGTGAATAATTTTAAGGACGTAACCGACACTCAGTATTTTTATTTAAATATCTACGATGGCTCCAACTTGCACTCGTGTCGTTTCCCTTTACGTATCAGGTTGATTACAGTCGACATGTTTGACGGCGTCTGTGTTTCTGAACCCTTACCTCATCGGTTTAATTTGTATTGACCTTATACAAAAAAATCTGGACGACTTCGAATATATGTATTCCGACTTGCAGGTTATATATGAGTTGTTCCTTGTTTGACTCTTGAAAAAAAAAAAAACGTTGGTTTGATTTTTAAGCTACGAATAATAGTTACTGTAGTTAGTCTGGCTTGCGACTGTTGAGATGCAAGCAGATGTGTGGTAACTGTTTCGAGTGCAAGTAGATTAGAATAAACACTAGGTCGCTTGGTCGTGCGGTCGGATGCGAGCACGGCTTTCCCCTTTAAATCGTTACAATGTTATTTAGATACGCCACAATATTTTCTCATATAGATTTTGATACGGCAAAGGGAACTTTTCGAAATGGATTTGAATATGTCTAAGCAAATTTTTGACAAACATTATTGCAACTCATTTGCTGGAAAAATTCCGAAAACGATTAAGTTTTTTGATACGAAATGGCGATTTTTCTAGGTACCTGTGTAACGTTGGGAACTGAATATAATCGAAAAAGGTTTTCGCGTGGATATGCAATACGGAATAATTTCTTCATACATACGTTGATCACATTGTTTTTTGGGGTATGCTGAGGCATGTAGGAAAGTCGTCACTCATTATTATATGCTAACAACTTACATAATTTTTTTCTGAAACGCAAAAATATAAGATTTTATTTTAAATTATTTTTAGCTATACTTCTTGTTTATTGTGGAACTTCCTTCAACCAATCAAACTTTCGAATACACTATTAAGTAATCATATGTTTATAATAAAATGTTAAGTATTTAAATTTCAATTTTAACTTCAAAGCTTCGTCACTGGTGTCCAACATTAAAGCAACAGACATACATCTGTCCCTCACATGATATTGGGTCACAAGATAAAATCGGGTGATAGTAAAATGGAAAGGACAGTCTCAAGCTAATGCGGCCAGATAGCTTAATGTGCATCGTTCAGTAGTTTATAACGTGGCAGCAGTTTCTAGCATTCGGAGCTGTATCCCGAAGACCAGGACAAGGATGACCAAAAGTGACATCAAAAGAGGACAGTTATTTGGGCATAAAGGCAAGACAGTACCACTGTAGTAATGCACAGCAGCTGGCATCAGACTACAGAGCATCCGCTAAGACAGTAGTATCGAGGCAAACAGTGTACAGATGGCTTAGACAGAGAGGTATTTGTCAGAGACCAGTTGTATGTGTACCACTGACACGTGTTCACAGACAAAGACGTCTAAAGTGAAGCCATCAACATGTCCACTGGGGAGTCGAACAGTGGGCCAATGTTCTCTTTACGGACGAGTCCAGATTCGAAACACGATTTCGGCCCTCAAAACGTCGTGGAAAGAGATCAATATGGAGGTGGATCAATAATTGTGTGGAGAGGCATTATGTTAACCAATTAAACAACTCTTCATGACATATGGGTAAACAGACTAGGTTTAACTGCTGTCAGGTATCGTGACGAGATCTTGGCACCCCATTTTCGGTTGTTTCGAGATGCTCTAGGGAGAAAAGTTGTTTCAAGTCCGAATCCTCCAATCACTATCCAGGGTTTACAAGTTGCTCTACAGGAAAAATGGGCGTTAATACCACAAACTGCAATTGATGACCTTATTCGGAGCATTTCACGTCATTGTAAGGCCCGTATGGCTGCCAGAGGTGATCACTCTCCATACTGAGCACACGTAATCAGTTTTCTGGATGTGTGTGAAAGTGACTAACTTGAAAAGAAGAACATGTGTCGACTTTTCCTGTTAGTTCATCAAGAAATAATGTTACAGTGTTTACTTTGTTTTATAATTTACTGTCACCCGATACAATGTTGTGGCAAAATGATCACAGGAGAGACGGATGTATGTTTTAATTTTGGACACCACAGTGTATATCCAGCGACGCAAAGACAGGTATTTGTCCCAAAAAGCTGGCCAAAAGTACGCATCACAAATTTTAAGTAAAGTCTGTCTTTTGTCACTCAAACACAATGGGACTACCCCTCTACACAATAGCCAGTCAATAATGGCATAAGCGGCCACCCTGCGCTCGCACTTTAGTCGGAATACATCTGTTGTGTGTGTCGCTCTATGAATTCTCGCCGTTGTATTTGGAATGTTCAAAACGTTTCTGTGTTGGGAAAGTGTTGTTTTGTGAGCATAATGAAAGAAATTGCTATGAATTCTTCAGATGAAGGTATGTTCATTGCTTTTAATAGTTAAACTAATTCTCTTTTAAATACACAAAAAAATAATATCAAAATATATAACTATGTTTTAGTCTATTTTTAGATACATTTTCAGTTTTCGAGATGATTTTAATGAGAAGTTAAAGTGAGTTAAACTATATTGTTGGTTTCTACGCATTCCACATACATTCTAGTTGTAATATCCGCAACAAAACATTCCGCCCATTTCGGCCTTTCTCAGTAATTGCCAAAATAAGTGACCAAGTAATAAAGTTAAAATCGCGTTTAGTTTCAAATAACATTTATTTAATACGATTTGTGTAGTTTGTTTATAGATTTTACTGCTGAACCATCAATGATTACCAGGGAAGCTATGTTCAATGTAATAAAGCAATGTGAGCATAGAAAAATTGATGAGAAACTGGAGTTTCTTGAGAAGAAACAAGTGGAAAAAACAAAATGTCCCGAAGATAAACTGCAGTTACTTCGAAATAGTTCAAAATCATTTAAACATTACTTTAAACTGAAGTGGACATCTGCTAGCTACAAAGAGTGCCGTTTTAGAAGAAAAGACTTATGGCTAAAGGAAACAATAGCGCTGCCTATCTGGACAATTCCAAGAACCGGTCGGCCGAGTAGGAGATTTNAGACTTATGGCTAAAGGAAACAATAGCGCTGCCTATCTGGACAATTCCAAGAACCGGTCGGCCGAGTAGGAGATTTGACGATGATGATGATGAAGATAATGAGAATTGTGACTCTGAATGATGTTATTTGATTATACGAATTATATATATTTTTTTGCCCATTTAACCATTTTGTTTGTTTTATTTCATCAATGCCTTTCATCTAGTTACTATGATACTGTATAGTATCAACGTAAATTGCATATAAATCATATCAATAATGTTTAGACTACATATTAACTCTAAACAATAACTGTAACACACTTAAATACTTTTGGCCAGCTTTTTAGGACAAATACCTGACTGTGCGAAGTGTCTGCCGAGTCCTACTTTTAAGGCGAACTGAAATACGACACCAGAGGTAGTGATTACATGCCTACATCCATCATCATGTAAGATTTACCTATGTGTTAGGGATTTTTTAATGTAACTATAGCTTTATCCTGTTTTTCAGAGTTATAATTAATAGTTTATTACTCATGCAGTCACTTGCTCCTTCCACTCGCTACCGTGTTCGATTCCCGGCGATGTCAACAGGATTTCTGCATTTCACAAACGCGGTGGATGTTGCCATTGACTGGCAGGTTTCCTGCCAAACTCCTGTTTCCCCCGCTGCTCATCATCGTTGTATCATATTTTTATTCATACAGATATGCATTATGCTTTTAAAAAAGTAATTACTGTCAAGTAGCGTACTCGCGATTGCATTTTTACGAGAATAAATCGAATCCCACATCACAACTGCCGATAACATACATTTTTGTTGATGACATNCATCACAACTGCCGATAACATACATTTTTGTTGATGACATACCAGGATTTTATAAGCTTATTATTATTATAAGTATATTAAAGATTTTATTTTAAAGTATACAGGCAAGCAGTATGGCCTCGTCTCACCAAAACTAATTCGATGCATAAATATATGTATATATATTCATTACAGTACTAAATATTTTACAACCATATCAAGATGAGTGTTTGAGGTCACTAAATATTGCGTTTTAAAAGTATATAAAGTAATCGTCGTGAGCATTTTATCATGTCAAGTGATCACGAACCGAATTCGGCAATCGGCATCTCAGATGGCCTTATGCACAATGACATAATGGTTAACATCGAATTTGAAAAAGTTTTATTTATAGTTACATTATAATTGTGGGCAGTGACGGAGTTATTTTTTTAAAAAGGGTAAAATCTTGAGCATTCTGCCATTTGAAGCATAGTTTTCGAGACAAACAAAAATCAGCGGTAAGTAGGTACTAGGTAATGAGACATTACCGCATTTGTTATTCTTAGTGCTAAGAATCTCCATATAAAAAATGATCACCCCATACATTAGCAATGGTAATACTGGCACAAATATTAAACATCCATAGGCATTATTTATAA
The DNA here is from genome assembly GCA_002778355.1 of Clitarchus hookeri. Classification (NCBI taxonomy): domain Eukaryota; kingdom Metazoa; phylum Arthropoda; class Insecta; order Phasmatodea; family Phasmatidae; genus Clitarchus; species Clitarchus hookeri. The sequence continues at coordinate 28,056 of NQII01003812.1, read as the reverse complement.
AGTTACACTAAAATTAAGTTATGTTTTTAGGTATATGTCAAACATTTTCTAAAGACGCTAAAGCAAGTAGTATAAATATGTACTGTACTTNGCATTTGTTATTCTTAGTGCTAAGAATCTCCATATAAAAAATGATCACCCCATACATTAGCAATGGTAATACTGGCAGAAATATTAAACATCCATAGGCATTATTTATAAAGTCATACTAAAATTAAGTTATGTTTTTAGGTATATGTCAAACATTTTCTAAAGACACTAAAGCAAGTAGTATAAATATGTACTGTACTCGCGTTTTCAGGACTGATTTTGTCACATGTATACCGCTCGCTCCATGAGAAATTAGGCTATGCTACGTGAAATAAGTATGTAACTAGCCCAAGCACACTGCCACAAGTCATGTGGTAAGCACTACTTGCTTTCATGCCAGCCAGACAACTTGGACGTAGTTGATCGCCATTCAGCAACCGTTGGAGTTAGGCACACGAGACTTTAAGTTAGCATAGTCGGCTGTAATTTACGAACCATTCGAGGACTCACCAAATTCAGAGACGAGGACAGTTCTCTGGACCTTGCTGAAGTTAATATGGAGTACTATGCCCTAACCTCTTTTATAAGCAAATTCGGATCATAGGTAATGCGTACAACTCCAAATAAGTTGCAGTTACATGTATAGTGTACAAGACTAAGTCAAAAGGAATCGGGAGTAAAAATACATGTAGCACATTGCCTTAGCATAAGCTACATGCAGTCTACATATCTGGAGATGATCAACTTAAATATAGTACTACTCACAGATTAAATAAAAACAGTAGTAGTCAGCATGCACGTACACTTCTTTACTTTCCAGTGTCACATCGTAAACACATTCAATTTGAGAAAGACACCAGTGTCATTCACTATCAGTCAAAAGCTGGAGCCAGTAGAGAGCCTTGGTGTATGAGGTAAATAAAAGTTTGCATAAATTCAAATAATATTTTATTTGGTAGTCGGTGATTTATTCGTTTTATTAACTAAGCTTTTAAAGTCGATTGCCAAAATGTTGTCATGTAACATTACTGACCCAGACTATTAACAACCTCATGGCTGATTTTGTTTGTTCGACCATTCCAGCAAGTTCTACTAGCCTCCCCCATATTATGCAACTTTTCATGTTATCGCACATTAAAACTACCGAGTTCAAAACTTGTGCAGATACACCTTACATTAAAAAATGAATAGGATGTCCGAAAAGTCTTTCCCTGATTACAAAATGTATTAATATCTGCTACATGTAAGATAGTGATGTGAAACTGGCACCAAATTTTTGGCAAACTAACAAAGTTTTTTTTTTGTTGCAACAGGACAACAATCAGTAAGTCTCCATGTGAGCACTCTTGGTAGCACAGCACATCTAGTCAATATTCAATTTCTGTCCATACATTAGCCAACATCACAGGAAGGATCAATGCAACGATTGTGGATTCTGTTGCTGCAAAGTTGCAAGATCTGATACAGGAGTTCTGTAGACATTGTCCTTGGCATAACCCCATAGAACAAATCTAATGAGGTTATGCCAGCAGAGTGTGGAGGCCAAGCAGCCGGGCCATCACAACCAATTCATCGTCCAGGAAAAGTTGTATCAAGATAGACACGAACATTCAAACTCCAATGAGGCAGTGCACTGTTATGTTGAAAAATGACATCTGGGTGATACTCAAGCAACTTAGGAACTGCAAACAATTGTAACATGTCCAGATGCACTGGAGATGTGATGGTGCCCTCAGTGAAAAATAATGGTCTGAAATTTTGACATGCAAAAGTGCGCACCAAACTTTCACTTTTGATATGTCTTGGTATACACTGGCATCTCACCAGGGGGCTCTGAAGCCTAAATATACACGTTATGCCAGTTCACTACACCATTGACAAAAGATCGCCTCGTCAGAAAAAGCAACATGTTTGAGATAACCACTATAGCCCTCAATACCTGATAACATCTCGACTGTAAAGTCATACCGACGCATGGCATCATTGAACAACAAAGCCTCAACAATTTTCACTTTATATGCACGAAAAAATAACCGTTTGTGTAAGATATCACGAAGATAACTTTTTGGCATCTGTAATTCACATGACGGCCTATGCACAAATTTCTTGGGACTTGTCACAAAAGACTGTCTCACTGCTTCCACCTTTTCAGCTGAGGTTGATGATCGGCCAGTTCTCAGTAAGTCAGCAACAGATCTTGAGTTCTTGAACTTGTCATACCACGACTTAATGCTCTTGACATCGGGTGGCATCTTTCCATACATTGTCTGAAAGTTCCTCTGCACTGTTATTGGTGACTTGGTCTCATGGTACCAGAGGAGACACTGAGCTTTCTCATGATTTGTGATCATGTCCAGTTTCCTGGACACTGCAGCTATATTACTGAAACCTGCAACACAAAACTTGGTTAGTTTGCCAAAATTGTGGTACCAGTTTCATATCTCTCTACATATAGCAGATGTAAATAAAGTTTGTAATCGGGGAAAGACTTTTCGGACATCCTGTACTTTACAATAGTAGTGTGTACAGGATGGATTGAAAATGGCGAATCGGATCGCTGCCCATGGTAGCCAGGTCTAAAACAAGCACCATAAGCTTAGGAACCACCCCCCCCCCTTATCCGGAAGATTAAGGGCACATATTCCCTATGGAAATTAAGCTGAATAACATGTTAAGGTACAATAAAAAATAACTATTACACATGGAACATTCACCTTCTGGATTCCATCCACATGCATGAACACATGTACATGGTGAACAAACTGTGACTGCCATCCAACCCTGTCATTAGAAAACTAGTGGTTGCCACCATTATTAAGTGCACAATTCAGTAACCGTAGGCCGCAAGAGACCTATCTAGGCGAATTAGTAATCGCCATGTTATAATTAACACAAAAGGTGCTCATATCCGAACACGTTCAGGCTAGCAGTTTCTGCGATAACATCACACAAAAGTGAGTGTGCTGTGTATATGCCTACAGAAAGGAAACCCTTTCAACACATGCATCACAGCACATGTGGCCAGGGAACCACCAGTGGCCATGTCTGACATGCAGTTCATATCCTGCATACCATAGGACTAGTAATAAACATAGTCGTATTGCTAATACATGGTTTGGTATTTGTTAATACAATCACATACTCAACTGTAACACTCAGTTTATTTAAATTGTAATTTGTACATACATTTTGTAGGAATGTGTCATTGACGATGTAACATACGCATATTATTTATTCACTATACTGGATTAATAACAACATATATTCGAATTGATCGCCCTCCATTTCAATGCAGGCATGCACACTTTGTGGAATGGGTACTTGTACCACAGCAGCATGAAATCGAGCAGTGCATTCTTCGATGCTGTCCACAGTTTTAAGGTACACTAGTTCCTTTAGGAATCCCCACAAGAAATAGTCCATGGGATTGTGGTGCGGCGACCTCGGTGGCCAGGATACAGGTCCTCCCCTACAAACCCCCCACTGCAGACTTATGTGAACAAGTTTCGGGCTAGCTGCTCTGCTGTAATTAGGTGGTACACTGTTGGTACCACATAACTCTTCAGATTGCCAGTGGAACGTCGNTGGCTAGCTGCTCTGCTGTAATTAGGTGGTACACTGTTGGTACCACATAACTCTTCAGATTGCCAGTGGAACGTCGTCCAGAAACAATAGCAGAATCTCACAGAGAAACACCACATGCACGCACCAGATGAGGGTGTCTGGCAACAGATACAGTCCCACTAACCTGGTGCCCAGGATACCGCACCACACATTTATGCTCCATTGGATCTTTAAGTCCTCTGGCAAATGTTACATATGGACTGTCATGATGCCAATGATGGTGGTTTTGCTAATTAAAAATGCCTTCGCTGGTAAAATGTGCCTCGTCCGCCCAAAGGATGTGACCCACAAGGCCTGGGCCGTGTTGCAGTGATGTCAGCATCCATTNGTAAAATGTGCCTCGTCCGCCCAAAGGATGTGACCCACAAGGCCTGGGCCGTGTTGCAGTGATGTCAGCATCCATTCACAGTACTTGAGGCAGTGAAGCCAAGCTCCTTCCATTAAATTATGTATTGAACTGTAATTATAGAGATAGCGTGCATTGTCATGTAAGATGGTCGTTCAGTACAAGGGAATGGCTTACACCAACGTGGCATCCGGCAGTGTGCGAGCTCAGGATGGTATTCCTTCCGTACAACTGAAGAACTCTTTCTCCGACCCACAGTATGCTGTGATATGGTTGCCTAGCGCAATTGACATTCAGCCCATAAGGTATTTGTCCCGGTTATTCTGCCCGTTGATTCAGCCTTCTGATGAACCTGNGTAAAATGTGCCTCGTCCGCCCAAAGGATGTGACCCACAAGGCCTGGGCCGTGTTGCAGTGATGTCAGCATCCATTGACAGTACTTGAGGCAGTGAAGCCAAGCTCCTTCCATTAAATTATGTATTGAACTGTAATTATAGAGATAGAGTGCATTGTCATGTAAGATGGTCAGTACAAGGGAATGGCTTACACCAACGTGGCATCCGGCAGTGTGCGAGCTCAGGATGGTATTCCTTCCGTACAACTGAAGAACTCTTTCTCCGACCCACAGTATGCTGTGATATGGTTGCCTTGCGCAATTGACATTCAGCCCATAAGGTATTTGTCCCGGTTATTCTGCCCGTTGATTCAGCCTTCTGATGAACCTGNTGCGCAATTGACATTCAGCCCATAAGGTATTTGTCCCGGTTATTCTGCCCGTTGATTCAGCCTTCTGATGAACCTGCTATCTCAAGAGAACCCACATCTTGTTGTACCACTGGGAGACCCATAAAAATGCAGCGAATGGGTTGTAAATATGTGAAACTCTCAAGCATCCCCTATGCCATGTTTTACTAAAAGGGGTATCTGCCTCCCAGGATGGGCTTGAATCATATGCAATTGTGATGGTTGTGGCCTGGTGGCGGGCCAGTGTACTCCTTTATGGTCACACTGTTGGGGCCCCAAGAAGGAATTTCAATGTGAAGAAATTCAAACTGTAAGGAAATAGACGAGACAAGTTCATTGAGACTGCTCCATTCGCACTGTTTCAGATTCTGGCAAGTCTGTTTGGAAAACCCATACATGTCACGGAAAGGGAGGAGCACGGACAGAGATTCTCTCAATGTTTGATTAGGCAAGCGCAGGGGTTTTGCGGTAATGCCTGCAGGTTCTTGCCATTTTCTGGTCCACCTAAGGCCAGATTAGGCTGGACTCGCGCTGGTAATGGTTGAAAATTCGGTGGATTAGTAGATCATTATCTCCTAAAAGGAGTATGTGTCTACATCTGGCATGGTGAGATATTCCCAGTGGGGCAGGTGGCCACAATTGGCAATGGCAATGTAAGAATGAGAATGAAATATCATGTATTGCCGATGGCTAAGCGGAATCCTAGAAATATAGACTACATATAATATATATATNAATGAGAATGAAATATCATGTATTGCCGATGGCTAAGCGGAATCCTAGAAATATAGACTACATATAATATATATATGTATGTTGCAGGGACATGATAAAACCCGAGAGTTGATCAAATCACGGAAGATGTTAAAAATGTCAACTCTGTGGGGTGATTTCCCTAAAGAAAGTAAGTGAGTTGATCAAGTCCCTTAACTGTTTTAGTGAAAAGATATTATACCTGAAGCTAGTAGCCTCATACCTATAAAAAAAATTGCCAGCGAGCCTTGAAATGACCATGACACCAGTAGTGAACCTTCCTGCTGGCGCTGGGGCTCGGCCACGATGCGTAATTTATGGCTACGCTTTGGGCGAGTCCTAACTTCTTTATTTCAAATTTTCACTAAAACAGTTAAGGGACTTGATCAAATCACTTACTTTCTTTAGGGAAAGTACCCCACAGAGTTGTNAATGAGAATGAAATATCATGTATTGCCGATGGCTAAGCGGAATCCTAGAAATATAGACTACATATAATATATATATATGTATGTCGCAGGGACATGATAAAACCCGAGAGTTGATCAAATCCCTAAGGTAGATAATCAATTCACGGAAGATGTTAAAAATGTCAACTCTGTGGGGCGATTTCCCTAAAGAAAGTAAGTGAGTTGATCAAGTCCCTTAACTGTTTTAGTGAAAACATATTATACCTGAAGCTAGTAGCCTCATACCTATAAAAAAAATTGCCAGCAAGCCTTGAAATGACCATGACACCAGTAGTGAACCTTCCTGCTGGCGCTGGGGCTCGGCCACGATGCGTAATTTATGGCTACGCTTTGGGCAAGTCCTGACTTCTTTATTTAAAATTTTCACTAAAACAGTTAAGGGACTTGATCAAATCACTTACTTTCTTTAGGGAAAGTACCCCACAGAGTTGTANAAATTTTCACTAAAACAGTTAAGGGACTTGATCAAATCACTTACTTTCTTTAGGGAAAGTACCCCACAGAGTTGTAATTTTAACATCTTCCGTGAATTTATCATCTACCTTAGGGATTTGATCATCTCCCTGCGATATTTATATATTCCTGAAAGCACAAGTGAAACGGGATAGACAGTGTGGTGCTAGGATTAAATGTGTGTAAGACTGCAATGTAGATGGCATGTCGAGGTTTACGTGGGAGGAATTAGTCAACATGCATTTGATGTATGGTGCGACAGGTTGCAGTGGTCTAGCTGGTAATTTGTACCAGCAGAAATACCAATACCGCATGACCTCTCATCATGGAACGTTAGTAGCAGTTGACCCAGTGCATAAGGGAAACAGTTACACTGACCATCATAATAATTAATGCAGTTGTTTTGTACTTGCTGACTCATTTCAAAATGCATGCTGTTTAAACTAGATGATAGCTACAAAGCATGTTAATTAATATTCCCAAGACACGACTGTGTCACATTAGTACATTTCCCACTACGTCCACTTAAGATTATACGGCCCGATATCGGTTGCTTATGACGTGTTTACCTCCGCGTGTATGTCGTATTGCCTACATGTCAGGCATTGTATCATCACACCTGAAAACTTTGTTAACATTTTAAAAGGAAACTGTAGGTCCTAGGCATGTGCACTAGGTGAAATACCACTACTTTCATCATTTNCTTTGTTAACATTTTAAAAGGAAACTGTAGGTCCTAGGCATGTGCACTAGGTGAAATACCACTACTTTCATCATTTATTTACTTACTTGGTTGAGCGGAGCGCGTGTTGTTGGGCTTCTCATGCCCCTCATCACAGTTTTTCTGGTACCAAGCGTTCAAG
>NQII01003811.1:202849-228359 GCA_002778355.1 Clitarchus hookeri | reverse complement strand
GACCCCTGCGCCATGAGCTCCAAGCACATTCTCGCGCCAGGACTTGTGGTGCTGGCAGTAGTGCACTTCAGGCATCATCGCGACGACCGTCGTTGGTGCACCAGGGATCCCATTATGTAACTTTTTACTGCCGTTATACGAAGGCATTTACCGTTTGACCATCTTTGTTAGGCGAAATGGTATTGTGTAACCGAGTACATCGCCGTGACGGTCTTTTGAATGCCTCCTGGCTGTCTTTATATTAATACAGACCAACAAGCGGTCTTTATGAGCAAAAGTGGAAAGAAAATGGTTGACGTATTGAGGTTAATTCTAGCAAACACGTCTCACAGAAGAAAAAAAACTTTTTAAAAGCCCTAAAAATTTGAAATATTTTATTCTGTTATATTTCCGTACATATAAACGGTGGGCGATTGGAATGTAGAGTTAAGAGATTTGGGCGACTCTCAACAGCGAGGTCTTCAGAGCAGATGAGGGTGAAGTGAGGTGAGTATGTAGCACCGCCGGAATGAGGGGGCGGGGGAAAACGGGAGATCCCCGAGAAAACGCGCCGACCAGTGGCATCGTCCGGCACGATTCCCACTTGCAAAAATCTGGAGGGAACCGGCCGGGTATCGAGTCCGGCTCGACTTGGTAGGAGGCGAGCAGTCTATCCGCTCAGCCACCGTTGCCAAACGAATAAACGGTGCCTGGATTATTTTTAAGGAGTGCATTTTATGTTTCGCTAGCGATACTCTCAAGCACTTTGCTTTAACGTAATTACGAATTCGGTCACTGGTTGGTGCTGCTATCTCGTTATGCTCAATATGAACAAGGCTCATCTGCAAATTTATTTTATAAGTGTTATATAATAATTTATTACGAAATAAATTTAATTTATAATTGAAAATTCACTATAACAAAAAAATGTGTGACGCAAGACAATCTGTAACAACGGGGAAAAAAAAAAAATATTAACAAAGAGATCTTTGATTTTAGATCACAGCCAGCTAAGTTGCCAAGCGTACATCTGTGCCCATAGATATCCTATCAATAAATATATGGCTTAGCAAATACCTAATAGAGTGGCGCTCAAGTAACCACCATTATGGCCCTCTTCATCATAAAGAAAAATAACGATGACTGTATTTAAGCAAGCATTATAGAATATGACCCATGGTCTTGCGTCTCACGTCTGGCGTGTGCCTGCTTTGACTCAGATTACGACACTGAAACGACCTTTACTTCCAACTACAAATACGTTTTTTTTATTCCGGTTGAACAAAACTTCCTGTCTTCCATTAAATTATATGGTGGTCGTCTCAGAACTTTCATGTATGCCAGTTCTTAGTTCATTTAGCTCTTCGAGTAAATAGTTTGTAGAGGTTTGGTGCAGTTACTTGATTTCCACAAGAGGTCCATAAAAACTGTGTTATCGTGCTAAGCACAAAATGTGACCTTATACAACTTGTAAATTTTTCAGTCTATGATAATGAGTCTTTTTTTCTCCACTAAAAGGTTTTGCTAAAGAGCTTAATTATTTCTGACTCTGTTAATGTTCAATTACTTCAAATAATGACTCCAGTTTTTTTTCTGATATTTATAATTTATTTTCAATGAACCTCGTGGAAAAAAACGTATTCGAAATGTTATACTAATTTAATTTTTCCTCAATGAATCCAATAATAATGTGAATTATTTTATTTTCAAAGACACTTTAAAATATAATCACTCATTGTTAAAAATAGATGTGCTCGACACATTAACGAGCCAATCGTAAGGTATACAAAATAAATGTGCAGTAACAAAGAACCAATTTATTTATTTTGGCAGTGAATATTATCATTTCTAAGTGCTTCGATACGATGTCGATCTTCAACAACCAGTACTCTTCATGAGATAGAAAACTAGAGTATTTGACGTTGATTTCTTACAGTGTATACCTGACAGCAAAACGTTTCCGGCTTTGCTACATGTAGCAGTTTGTATAAATAAGCGAATGGAACTTGGCTTAAAAATCCTACCTAATTTTAATTGACGTTTAAAAACAAATTACTGTACAGGTAAGAGCTGCAACTATTTTCGCTAACTTACGTGTAAATATTAGTTGGAATTTCAGCATATGGTGTGGACAATACTGGATTATGATCCATAATATGAAATTGATATATGTATGTCAATTTAGGAGTAAAATTTCGGTAAATTTAGTGTGCAGGTCACTAACTTCTTTGATTAGATGAACTCGGGAGACTAGTCGAAAATTGCTGTCTAGTCCCTCTGGTAAAACAGGTTGTTGTTCCAAATGCAGAACGTAATGTAATCGGCGTAAGAAATGTGAGCGAAATACGTTCCAGTAATTTTTCCACTTGCGAAAAGACTATAAAGAATATTTAAAGTATAATATTAAGATTAATATAATATAAAGTAATACATAAAGTATATATTTAATCGTAGTATCTGATTGGCATATCAACAGCAACATTGACGTGTATTAGGAAGTACCAAAAATTCAACGTATTAAAATATATGTATAATTTTAACTAATTTGGAAAATTACAACAGCTAAATATTAATTAATATTCTCGTAAAAATTTTTTTATATACTATTTACGAACAGTAACCTAGTCATAGGGTATTAACGGAAGTGAATACACGACAAGTTATTATTTAGCTCTTAACGTGACAATAACATCAATACACTCTCTGAAAAACAATTTGTGACAAGTTGATTAAAATATGGAATGTTTTTAAACGGACACATTAGACAAGCCAATTTTGCATTTATTTTAATAGATAAGGCGACGTATAAATAAATGCGTTGCATTCAGTCACAAAACTCTAGGAAAGTAGCTAAGAAACCAGTGGGAGTTTCATAAACGCAAGGAATTCCTCAGGCGAGAAATTTTCTCGCATGTAAGATGTCTGGCCTTGTTTACCGCCACAGGTGTATTTCTTCTCCCCCTCCCCTTATTTTGTTTCCAGGACAATTATGCCGCTCGCAGCCCTTCCTTCTGCCGGGTAATTTATCGCAGCAGAAGGAGAAACTTCTGCCGGGAGAAGGCGAGAAAAGCGGGAAAGTTTCCACATGAATATTTCCCGGCCTTGCTGCCGCAGTGGCAGGAAAATCATTGTCGAAGTTACAGGCCGATAACAGCTGTTTCGCCTACTGTCCTTTTCCAAGTGAAACATGTACCCAGCCTCACGGAGATCTAGAGCTGTGCGGTTTTGTGAAAGGGGAGGGATGTAGTTTTGTTCGCGATATTCTCAATAAATGCCGTGTTTTTTTAAACCAATAATTTTTACAAAACTTTGATACCTCCTCATTGCTATGGCGTATAAGTAGGTATTGATTATGCTCTCTGCGTAAGGCGCCAGAAATTGATGCTAACCCTCAGTGTTAGGGCGTAGGAATATGTTGACACTGCAATCCCTAGGTCCAATTTACCAAATAAATTCACCTTCTTTGCGAGTTAACATAGGTCAGTTTTATTTTCGCTTAACGGGTTAACTTCTACATTAACACATGACAACTCCCCCACTCCCCTCCCCAAAGGCTACGTAGGCTATGTAGGGTTTGACTTGGCGATTTGTGCCGTGGGGAGCAAGTTTCGTCACACTTCCTGTATGTCTCTACTTAGCTGTCTCGAGGCGATGGTCCATCTCCTCGTCGGCGACCTCGGGACCGCTCCGTCACTCGGTGGGCGGGCTGCGATGCCTGGGCTGCGACCGTTTCTCGCCGACCGGTGTTGACTTCTTGATGCCTTCTCTCGGACACGTTCCTCCCGGCGTCACTCCGCACTCTTAGCTTGAAATCGGCCGACTGCCTCGTTCCTTCCTTTTCCTCGTGTTTTTGTAAGCTCGTTTGACATATTAAACTCGCATCGTCGCTGCACGTGGCCGAGCGCCGCGTCCTCTGGTTCATAAAAATGTGTTCGGTGCTCTGGCTACCCGCACGTGGGCCCAGCATCGTCCCTCAATTCTGGCATCGAAGTTTACTGCTCCGCTCTGCACGTGCTGGAACACTTGGTGGCCCTCTTGGTCAGCACAGTGTTTCTTCTGCCTCTGGATATCGCGTCGCTTTTACTCTCACACGCTCGCCAAAAGCTCTCATCATTTATTGTGGTAGCCGGATCGGGAGAGACGCAGCTGCTGGTGTGAGCTTAACATCCCCTTTTAGCTGCGAGACGCAGCTGCATCTCTTCCTCCGCATGTGTCCCCTACACCACGTGTTCATTCCACCTTGGAATCCTGGCGCCATTCTTCTAGCACGCTCGCCAAACCCTTAATATTTATTGCGGTAGCCAGCCTGCGAGTTTCGACAGTGTGTGCCTTCTGACGAAAAAATTTATTTCAGGACGCGGGACGCTTCAACTTATCTGTTTAATTATTTTGTTTTAATTACGAAACAAAGTTATCGATCTGAACATACTCCTGCAACTAGAAAGTACGTAACAGTTACGTTAATTGTTTGAAATGTATGTTATAACGCAGTATTCTGCAGTAATTTTAAAAACTAAAATATGTTAGTCAGTGATGTTGTAACGTGCAAATATACCCAAACTGTTTGCGTGTGTTCGCACGTGTATATATATAAATGAAGATATATAAAGTGGAGATATACAAATATATATATATGAACACATGCATTTACAGGTATATTCGAAAACTCAGTGCCCAGACGCCATGTATATAGTTTCTTTGAACCAATAGTAACCCAAAATACCTGTACACTTATATCTGGAAACATATTTTTATATCATTTAATTGTGTTCAAATTTCTGCGTGCAACGCCTGGAGAGCAAGACGTTGTGATCATGCATGTATGACAAGTTGCATAGGAAGTAGACGCACAACGCTGTGTGTGTAATAATTTAGTGTCGTGCGCCTGCGACCTATGCAACTTGTCCTACATTCATGATCGCACAGCCGTGTTCTGCAGATGGTGTGTGCCGCAACATGGAACACAATTACTTTAAATAAAAATACGTTTCTAGATTTGCGTTACTATTGGTCCAAATAAACTATGTCTTGGGTTCGGACATTGAGTTTCCGAACAACCTTTATATACACATAGATAAATACACATGTATGTGCATATATGTGCATTAAAACTTACCGAGTGTTCGGAAACTATGGGGACAATTCAAGAATGGGTACGCCATCAAAGTAGCCGAAATGCAATTTTGTCTGTGTTCACCTACCTGCTCTGTGTGGCTACCTCACAATTACTAAGGCTGGACCAAGAAGCATGGAAGAAGGAAAGTTGACACTGCCAGGTTAGACATCGAGTCTTATTTGCTTGTCCAATTTTGGGGGCAAAAACTATTATTTGTTGCCAACCACACAGTACGAGCTCTGTTTCTTCTTATTGAACGAAATTTTATTTATAACTTGTCGAATTAAAGAAAACATCATGTAATACACATTATGGGTTGATAATTGTGTGCTACATTATCAGTTATTTTTATGTACAATAATTTTTTTTTCTAAAAATTAAAAAAAATAATATTTTTGACCCCTTTCGTTAGCATACCTGCGTACGCAAGGGTGATAAAAATTTATGTGAATTACTGATGTACTGTAAACAGTAAGAAACATCTGTAATGTTTGTGAAAGAAATGTAAACTAATAACTAAGAGACCAGGAGTTTGTAAAAGCATATGCTGGCAGAAGTAAAACTTTTAGCTCATAGTTTGAAGTTAAAATTTTCGTAACGAAGTATTCTAAATCTTATACACGTATTTTGGTGAACGCAATTTATACAATACTCTCCTTGCACACTAAACATAATTAAATACGGCTAAGAAATCTTCTGTGTCGAATTTGAAAAACACGAAATGAAAAAACTTCTGTCAACGGCCAATCAAGCTAAAGAGCAGTAATACCACTAAAACATACTCAACTAAAACACCATGTTTCAGAAACTGATAATTTGCTGACCATAACATTTTCTCGGTAGAATTAGCTTGCACATGTGAAGCCAGTATTATTGAAATAGTAATAAACAAATATACTTTGCCAGAAAATTAATAACTTTTATTAATAAAGTTTGTGAGTACGTTACTCCGCTGTTGGTGTACGTACAATCGTTAATGTTCAATAAGAACTCTGCAGGTCGCATCTAGNGCGTAGATCGACATTGCGCAGCCTATTGCAGACGGTAGTAGGTCTGGGCTGCGAGACGAACGCCGAGACGACGTGCAGGTGTTTGTTAGCGCTGGCCTACGTGGCAGGGGCTATCTAGTGTCAGTAGCTGGCAGCGTAGATCGACGTAGCGCAGCCTAGTGCAGACGGTAGTAGGTCCGGGCAGCGAGACGAACTTCGAGAAGTGGTGCAGGTGCTCTTCTGCAAGTAGTTTACTGCGTGCAGCCTGGTGTTCGAAACCTGTGCATTTGCTTTGCTTGCGAGCACGGTAGTCAGGTTGGGAATTGTCAGACATACAATGCAGTTCATCGAATTGGCACGTAGGAAGGCGACAGTAGTGTTCAAATGTTGCATCTGATGGTTCACACGTTAGGACAAACCCTCGGTGTATTCGCCACATCGAAATGCCTTTTTCTTGTACGGATATCATAACGCAGCCTTTAATTTTCCATTACTATATCAGAATCTTACGCGTAAGGAGCGCTTACCGTACCAACTATATCCTCACAGGATAGGAATACTGCGTTTCGATGTGTGTTTACGTTCGTGTAGAGTAGTCCTTAACTGTTCCTCCTAATCGCCGTTAGCCTAGATTTAAATGATCTTCTAAAAACTATATACCTATTGGAATCTTAAAAACGTGTTCGAATGGTCAGGTCAGTAAGTGGAATTTCTTGAGCGTACCATGATACACCAAACATTGAACAACAAACAATGATACGGTATCCATAATAATGACAGTATTTATCAAACGTGTTTCGTATGGNACACCAAACATTGAACAACAAACAATGATACGGTATCCATAATAATGACAGTATTTATCAAACGTGTTTCGTATGGGTTGTTCGTAATTGTCTTGGCTTCGTCTAAGAATGCGTGAATATACAGAAGCGAAATGTATCGGCGTTTCCTTTAAGCATACTTTCACACTGGCCTGAGCCCACCACTAACCCGTTACTTCGTGGTATGTGTACGCTTGTTCTCGGTATAAACACAGCAACATCCGGCGCACAATCCACGCCCTAGCTGACGGTCTATGCGTCTCTAGTGTGTAAACACCGGGTCACTATCGGACTAGGTGAATGTGCTCGCGCACAGGGCTGCCAACTATCGCGCAAATGAAGTGTCTCCGTAATATAGGCCTATTTTCACGGACGGTAATTTTTTTTGTTTCATTCCCTGTATACTGTAGACAGTAAACATACTCAGCTGACAAGCTCAATATGTGTGAGTTAGAACTTTACCTGAAAAACATCAGCTTACGTGAAGAAATTTTGTGGTTCATAAAAAAAAATAATAAAATTTATGTTGTAAATATAAATTACAGGGTCGCCAGCTGGAACCACCATAGAAGGTCATCTAGTAAATAAAAACAGTGAACTTAATGCTGATTAATGCATAACGTACTGTAGTTTTTAGTTTCGACTACTCAATCCTTTTCGCACATGACACCCCTGAAAGACCTCTAGTTTAAAGAAATAGGAGCAGCACCAAAATGTATAAGGTTTTCATTCAATATTTGTCTCCGAGCCAACGAATTTTACACGTAAAATAAAACTCAATCCTACATGAAGAATGCAACAAATGTGAGACGCAAAAAAAACAATAAAATTGCAACCCACTGATTAAATTTTCGTACACGTAAAAAAAAACTGCGCACTTGGCAAGGGATTCCTGGTTTGAAAATTAAATTTTAACGGCTCAAAATTTAATATAAAATAAAAAAAATTTCCATTATCTTGAGCAGCAGGAAATTGTGACAAACCATTCCAATCGGTGCATTCCGAGCGCTTTTATTTATATTTATATTTAATTTTTAACAACGGAGCAGCCAGTATCTCAAGGCAATGGAATTGTTGGCAGGAAGCAAAAAATTCTAAAATCTTTATCAACTGAGTTTAATGTAGATTTTTTGGTAATATATATATATATATAACGACGTTGAGCTGAGATGTGTCTTAATGATTCACATCCCCTTATGACTTTGAATAAACAAAAATCATCAAAAATCTCATTGGAAGTAAGATACTTCAACAACGTATTCGTAAGACACGCGTACAAACGCAATACTCTCAAGCTGTAAAAATAGATTTTTCAAGTAATTTTCCAGTGAAGAAGTTCCGAAAAATTGGCTTACGGTGGGTTCACACAGTATAGTCATTACCGCAAGTGACAACCCACATGAATACATACATATAAGGAGATAATCTCGTTCAATAACACGCAATATTCATCTCAAGAGGTTCCCACGCTCTCTCCAAAGGTGCTTCGTAATTTCCGGGGGAAATGCACAATCCTGAAGACACAAAAGTGCAATATTCTGATTTTAAAAAATGTTCAGTCTCCCTTTAAATCACCAGAATTTGCCACCTGGTTTTTTTTTTTTTATAGATTTCACTAACATTTTATGACAAACAGATCTGCTAATGTTTACACTTCGATGCATTAATAAAAACCGAAAGCGAAAGAAATAATTCAAGTTATCGCAAATGGTTACCTAACGCTTTTTATTCGACGTTAAGATATGGAACTACTTTCCCTCCCTCGTTACCAAATTTACTCGGCGCATGTCACTCACGGTGTGCCCGTTTAAAATATATGTAGGCGGGGGCAGTCACTATCTTCTAAGGTTGATTTCAAAAGTGCTCACTTTATCGTGAACAGTCTTTATCTCAAGAGTACTCCTGGAGTGATTTCGGCAAACCATAGGAAGCCGAAAACAAAAATGCGAGCCATGTGTTTTACCGTACGCCAGCCAGGCCATCTTCTGAAATCACCAGATATGGCGAGAAAGTCACCAAGTTGGCTGCTCTGCCGCTGCGTTCGTCTTCAAAAGAATCGCGCCGAAGAGGTGACGGAGATGCAGATAACGGGACCGGGAGGAGCGTATCTCGCGGTTCGCATTAGCGTGGGCGATGTGGAAATGCCAGTAAGCGTGACCCACCGGCTCTCGACCCGGTGTTAATGGGACCTTCGCCGGCGCCTTGTATTTTCCAGCAGCTTTTACACTGTCCTCTGGACGGCTAGATCTNCCGGTGTTAATGGGACCTTCGCCGGCGCCTTGTATTTTCCAGCAGCTTTTACACTGTCCTCTGGACGGCTAGATCTCTGCGGAGATACACCCGTCGTCCTCCTACCTGCTTTATATACTGCCGTTGTCACCTGCCCTGACATAAAAACGAAGCTCGTATGGCCGAGTAAGCGTAAATTGAGTTGAAGCTGAGCTCCCCTACCCTAAAGCCCGAGATACACGAGGCTAGTATTCCGAAGCCAGGATAGTGAGCTAGTAACTCTCCTTATAGCCTGACTTTGAAGCTAGCTACTAGCTTGCCTTAGCACAAGCTAGGGCGGTTTTACATGATGCTAGGAAATGAAGCCAGTATCCCTGCAGTGTAACAATACGTTCGGTCCGTGGAAAAAATGAACAGCATTGGCAAAAGAAAATCAATTCGATTACAACAGTTACTTCGGGAACTATNGTTCGGTCCGTGGAAAAAATGAACAGCATTGGCAAAAGAAAATCAATTCGATTACAACAGTTACTTCGGGAACTATTCCAATTTGCAGTAGAAGAATTAGCAGAAGTTTTGTTACAAAAACGTATTTGGACAAAATCATGGATTTTAAGAAGGAAATGAACGTGGATCATCTGGTTGGCTTCTAGAACTTCGCAATGAAGATCTAGGCGAGTACAAGAGTGTTCTGCGAATGATGCCAGAAAAGTTTGATATTCTGTTGAGTCTTGTGAAGCCCAAAATACAACGAGTGAATACTATTATGAGAGAGGCGTTACCAGCAAGAGTAGAATTGGAGATCGCTTTAGATTTTCTTTCGTCCGGCATTAGTTACAGGAGACTCAGCCACTTTTGTCGGGTTTCAAGATGTTCCATATCTAGATTTATACCAGAAGTATGTGTCGAAATATACAAGGCATTGAAAGAAAANAAGAAAATCAATTCGATTACAACAGTTACTTCGGGAACTATGCCAATTTGCAGTAGAAGAATTAATAGAAGTTTTGATACAAAATCGTATTTGGACAAAACCGTGGATTTTAAGAAGGAAATGAACGTGGATCATCTGCATGGCTTCTGGAAGAACTTCGCAATGAAGATCCAGGCGAGTACAAGAGTGTTCTGCGAATGATGCCAGAAAAGTTTGATATTCTGTTGAGTCTTGTGAACCCCAAAATACAACGAGTGAATACTATTATGAGAGAGGCGTTACCAGCAAGAGTAAAATTGGAGATCGCTTTAGATTTTCTTTCTTCCGGCATTAGTTGCAGGAGACTCAGCCNCAGGAGACTCAGCCACTTTTGTCGGGTTTCAAGATGTTCCATATCTAGATTTATACCAGAAGTATGTGTCGAAATATACAAGGCATTGAAAGAAAATATTAAGGTTTGTAATATTAACTTTTTATTTTTTATTTATTATATTTTCTTTGTAGTAAAGTAGTAAGATAATCTAATAAAAAATTATGCATTGGTAAATGCTGCAGCAATAGGATTCTCGATGTCCTGGCGTGGAAAATGGAAAGTAATCTCATCAAGATTTTGGGAAGAAGGATTTTGTTGTTGGTAATTAGCTTGATATTCGGTTGTTGCTAAATTCGCGGTATCTGATGGAAGTGGCATTGATAAAGTATTGTTTGTCGTGTGCGAGTCTGAAGAGTCTTGACTAGGCGACTGGTATGAAAATATTGTGTTTCCATCATTTATTAAATCCTCCATTCGACTAAGAGATAATATAGCATTGATTTCGTCCCGAGTCTTAATATCCCGTGCAGTATATAACATTTTAAGTTGACTAGCTACATGTGATCTAAAGATATCATGCTCATTTTGTTGTGGCTCACACGCTGGTGTACTTTTTAAATCATCCTTGATCAGCCTTAATTCATTAACCAATGTTGCCACCTGCGCAATTTTTCTCTTCTTCGGAGCTGGTGTCGCCGGCACTTTGCCCTGTGATTTATTAGCAGATATCGATGTTTTCACAGCTGGTTGCGTCATATTAGCTGATGAAGATGTAGATGGCTGAGATGAAAAATCTTCTGAAGTGTGAACATCTTCACCGTCATCAATGCAACTTTCAATATTGGTTTCGCTGTTATCTTGCTGTTTATTTATTGCTGATTCTTCACTGTCCTAAAATAAAAAAAGTCACTTAGTAATCATGAATGTAAATTTTTTTACAGATACCAACAAATACCGCAGAATGGTAAATAGAAAACGGATTTAGAAACAGATGGAATTTTCCATTATGCTACAGTGCCATTGATGGTAAGCATATACAAATTATAGCTCGTGGCAACAGTGGAAGTGTTTATTTCAATTATAAAAAAGTATTCAGTATTGTTCTTATGGCAATAGTGGATGATGACTATTGCATTCGATATATTGATGTCGGAGCTTGTGGAATGTTATCTGATGGAAGTGTATTTGGAAATTGCTCCATATATGATAAACTAGAGAATAATCTTTTACCAAATGGTGGAGTGATTGTTGCGGATGCTGAATTTCGATTAAAACCATACATTATGAAACCCTACCCAGGTGACAATTTAACATTGAAACAGAAAGTTCTCAATTACCGACTATCCAGAGCCAGACGCATAGCAGAAAATACCTTTGGAATATTGTCAAGCCGATTTCGTGTATTTCAAATACCAATTGCAAGTAATGTAGATATAGTCAACAAAGTTGTTTTAGCAGCATGCGCTTTGCATAATTGGTTGAGAAAAGAAAATCGAAACGCTTATATAACCAGCAGTGATGTTGATGAGGAAGATATTGAAGCAGGACCCATCTCTCTTGGTTCTTGGACGACCGAAACTACGGGCTTATAAAGGTTATGTCAACAAGGAAGTAACCATTCTTCGATTTCAGCAATCGAGAAAAGGGAAACCTTTAAAAACTGCTTCAACAACAACGACTGTGCCGTGCTTTGGCAAACAAGAATGATATCAAGACCGTAAATCAATCCTATTTATATAAACCACGTTGAAAATAATGAGCATAGACTTATAAACTCGACTGTCTATTACAAAGGCATACATTTTAAGTATTAATGTAAGTAATAAATAAATAAATGCAATGCAACTTACCGTTGTTTTTCTTTCCATAGGCACATTTTTAATAAAACTGTGCATTTCCTCGAAACAATTTAATTTTGACTTATACTCCTCTGTAGAACCTGCTCCAAACTTGGTTGATTTTTCAATTTTTGACAGTTCTTGACAATAAGTAGCTCTTAAAGTTTTTATTTTAGCTTTTATCGCTTTGGTAGACATCACTATGCCCATTGTCAATAATTCGACACATATTTTTTTGTAATGATGAATCGCGCATACACTTGTCTTTGCAAGATGGAATAGTGGCGTTCCTCGCGGTACGATTGTACAAAATTTAAATTAATATCGGTACTCAGTTTCGGCATGATTAAGGAACACCTGGTCACAGCAGTCAGAAAACCGAAAACCGTCGTCACTGCACACTAGCCGATCGGGTACTAGCTTCACCGGCCACACGAAGCTGGTAGACAAGCCAGGACAGGAAAATCAGAGGTGGGGGGCGCTACTAGCTCAAAAAATAGAACCCCATCCTATTAAACTATCCTGGCTTGACACACCAGCTTACTAGCTTTCCCACTAGCTTACTAGTCCAGAAATAAAGCTAGTTCTGTATACACGACGCCAGAGTTGCTAGCTTGCTAGCTTACTAGCACAACTTACTATACTGGCTTCGGTATACTAGCCTCGTGTACCTCGGGCTTTTGTCTAGTGTGGATATCATGTATTGAAACAAACAGTATCATCCGTAAAGGCTGCTCACGATAAATTGAGCACTTTTGAAAGTCCTGCTTAAGATCTACTTGTGTGCGCATTGTGAATTCTCGCACCCCATGTATAATTAATATTGCCGTGTGCGTGATCACTTTATTCATGTAACAGTATTGATAATGTAAATACGTTACGTATGCACTAATTTTTGTAAGTATAACGTATTTAAACACCTGAAATCAAAATAATTGGTTTAAGTATTCACAAATATTTAAACTAACACTTTTAATTCAGCGTTAAGACGTGGAACTACTTTCCTCTCGGCCATTACCAACTTTACAGGGAGCTCCCGGTCAGTGTGCCCGTTAAAACATGTGTAGATAGGAGTGATGACATTTTTCCAAGGTTGATTTCGAAAGTGCTCATTTTACCTTAAACAGCCTACAGTTAAAATATTTAAGATCTACATCTTACTCAACACTTCACAGCGAAAGTTTTAAAAGGTCGCGTGAAGGTCAACGTTTTCCTTAATAAGTAAGAGAAATGCCATCTTAAAAGTAAGTTTTAAGGAAGGAGGAAATAAGGTCATGGCGGGGAATAGGTATGTACAAAAAATATAATATATAAAATATTTAAAACGTATATGTGAGATCATTAGTGTGGCTCATTTAGTAAATTTTTGTAGTATCAATAATATTATTAATCATAGTCAAAGTATCCGTTCTGAAAAGTGATCTAACGAAAGATGGGTTTTTGTGCGGTAAAGGTATGTATATTAATGGACGGATTTTCGATTGCTGTAATTAAATAGTAATAAATGTTAATCGTCAATACAAAAGACAGTTTCTTAATGGGAATAAATAACCACAATGTAACTACAACGTGACAGGAGATGTGAGACGCCTGAATGATAAGTGTGTAGACACGTAAACGTGTACGTTACGTATAGCTGAATTACAATTACGCTCGGAGCTGCGCGATACGTATACAGACACCGATGTGAGATGATAATGCGCGTTACAAATTACTTAAGTTTCCAGAGTGAAATCTCTAAAATAATTCCGTTTTCACGTGTGGAAAAATTGCTGAACTTAACTGTGGCACTGTTTAGAGCCTGGTGAGTTTGCATACCGGGCTCATCCAGACTGTTTGAGAGAAAACAGGCCTTTATTGCACACTACCTCTTACCGAATTAAATGCAGGCTGCACTAACTGGAACACTGGATATTGTTGTGCAGATAACAGTCATACACACACATACATACACACACACATACACACACACCCACATACACACACACACATACAAACACACACACAAATACACACATACATACATACATACACACACACACACATACATATACGCATACACACACTGGAGAAACAATCGGAGATACAACACACTACTGAAATTATAACTCAGCAGAGATGTTCTGAAAATCTAAGATTTTAATATAAGAATAATTCAGCAAAAATATCCAAATAAAAATTAAAAATTTTCTTAAGAAGAAAAAATTATTATTAATTCTGAAATTCTGTGACTAAAAATTACAGTCAATATATGTGAAAAATATTACGTGAGTAAGCGGCCTTCGCAACACTAGCCTCCCTCGTTTCTGAATAGTAAGCTCATACCTAGCTAGCAATTAGAATCAGTCAAAATCTGACAATAATTAAAAAATATTTCTCTAACCAAACTAGGCCGCGGTATTTCGTGATCGTCCACCAAGGTTTAATGTGGTTTAGTGCCTTAAGAAAAATCTGTTCAAAACAATTCGAATGGATTGTCTGCTTGATAAAATCAAGATGCTGGTGTTATCTGTTAAAATATTAATTTCGCATAAATCTGGAAATTGTGTAAGTTGCAAAAGTTTCTGGACGTTCTGTATGTTGGCGAGGGCGTTCTCCTGAATGCCTTGGGTAGGTAGGGTGTAGTCTTCCCTGTCACGAGAGCTCGGGCCTACTGAGCTGCAATACAGCCCAGACCACACTTAAGTCGGTCGTGGTAGTTCGACGTAATTATCGCCTAAATAAACACACGGATGGCGACAGCACAGGACTTCTTACACACACACACACGCGTCTTCTTACACACACACGCACACACACGTCTTCTTCCACACACACACACATGTCTTCTTCCACACACACACACACACACACACACACACACGCGTCTTCTTCCACACACACACGCGCGTCTTCTTCCACACGCACTCACGTACATCTTCTTCCACACACACACACACACACACACGTCTTCTTCCACACACACACGCGTACACACACACACACGTCTCGCGTCTTCGGGTCCATGAGGCTACCTGTATTCAGGCGCGAACTCAGCTAAATTATTGACTAATATAGTTTAAATTTCTACGCTCCAGCCCACATGGGCTAGCGTCCTGGCGTTTAAAAATGGCTAAACTTTCTTCAATAAAATTAAATTAAAATGCTTTCTGTAAACTGGACCAATCACCGGAGAGCTAGAGGCGAACTTATTTATCACGCAAATATGTTATTATGGCAACGGATTAGAAGTTCTGCTCACAAACTAGACCTTCTAAACAAACACAAATTTTGTAACCTGAAAGAATTATGAACATGCAGCCAAATAAAATAATAACCTAAAAGTATCTAAGAAGTTAAATTAATGCCACAAATAAAATATTTACGGTTTTTCCATTGACAAAAGCACACATGAAAAATAATATTACATATTATCATGTATGAAATCACATGAATTGACATTCCGTTAAAGATTCCGCTTAGGCTAAAACCACAACGTTTCAAGCGATTACAGCAACAGAACTAATTTATATTATTTCCAGTTGTAAGCCCATACTTAGCCTTGTTTCTGGCCGTACATAGAGAAGCACAACATCGAAGCATTCCGGAGAGACATCATCATCCACATTAAGAGCACAGCCTGTTACTCTATCCACACATCCCGTTGAATCTAGCTGAATTTTTGTATGTTTGAAAATGTCGGATTTATTTAATTTTCGTATTGAAGAGTAGATCTCAGTTAACACTGGTGACCAACAACTGGTTTTGTTTCATAGCTAATTTTACTATCAGTGGCAAGGTTTTTACTCAGTCAGTGTTCTTATCTTATAAAATATCTCACTGATGCTTGATGCTGGTGTTCCAAAGCTGTAAAACTGCCAGCTATGTAATTAAGGCTTTATAAATTTAATCAAGTAGTGGAATATCTGAGTCGATTTACGATTAAAATACTTGCCTTTTCAAAATCTTTATTATGCGTTCTTAGCAGATTTTTTTGTGTATTTTTAGTGTGATTTCCTCATCAGCTTTCTTTTGCCAAAGTATCCTCTACGTACTCTTGTATATGTCATTTTCCTATTTTCACAGGAAAATATTTTAAATTTCAAGCTAGCTATTTACCGCTTATATTTAATCAATACCTCTCTACAATATATTAAATTATAAATCTAATTAAGTAAGTCAGCCCATATATCAATATAACATTAATTTATTGTATTGAAATATAGCCTTAGTTACAGTTGGTGGGTAATCTCGTCACTTAAACTGAGAATATAGAGCGATATCCATCATGTTGCGTAGCTGAAATTTATACAAACTCACAATTAAAAAAATCCTGGTGTTTTTCTCGACAAACATTTACCCACGAGTATCATGCCAAGTGAACTATTTATTTCCAATTTTAAGGCGACAATTCGTATCTGTCACCACAATTTTGACTTAAGACTAGATTTTCATAGTTTTTTTTACGATAATATTGTGACTCCCCCCTGTTTCGACTCTGAAGGTGTGCAGTGCTACTCATTAAACATTCACACATGGCAGATCTCCTTTAAGTAATATACTATTCAGCAACATGCTGTTTAATATAAAGTAGTTTCTAATACAATGAAATAAAATAATCTGATCGTGTTGATATTTGAACATGCTAACAGAGTTAATATTTATTATAGACTATAAGTAATAATTATTATTCTTTCTAAATTAAAGGAAGAGTTCTGTAAAATCATTTAAACCTGGAGTTTAAGAACTACTGTGTTTGTCTCAGCCAGCAATACGCAGCACCATATATATTTCGGATGTCCTGCACTTGTATATACATGCCGATTAATTTTTCAAATGCATGTTCGCGTTAGGTGATTTAAAAGTACATTCAGAGCAAAAAAAAATAATTTTTTTTACAGTGCAGTATTGTTATTCTTATTTAGGTTATTAAATACCGATTGTCAAATACTTAAATCGAAACGAACCGAAAATTGAGTGCAATTCATACACAAATTTTCATCTACAAAAATTGGATTCCAACACGGTTTATACAGCGGGACTATGAGAAGGGAGCTCCAATTATCGTAACCAAATTATCTCGTCATTACTTCGTGACCAGCCATCAATAAAGGTGTTTTTTTTCCAAAAAAATAGTTTTTACGGCATCTGACCTGGAATACGACTTCATTGACTGATTACACGAATACCAATCCTAGGATATTACATTCCTTTGGCTCTCAGTTACACGCAGTCGACATATTAATCGTAACCAAATAGGCACGTTGCCGTGGTAAGTAATTTAATGTGGTAGGGAAGAAATGTGTGTGTAATGCATGAGTATATTTGTGTAAAGGAAACACTGTTACTTTAGTATTTTAAATAAAAAATTTTTTTAAATTAAATGAGAGCATATTTTGTAGGGAACGTAAATTGATATCGCGACATCTCTTTATTGGGAATAATGGAACTCTAAGTTGTTGCCTCAAAAAATTTATAACGATTTTGCTTTGGTACGGTAATAAGCGTTTATGTTAATGATTTTGAAATATCTCGACCTTAATGTGCTAAAATACTTTAATATAAATAACGGCATTCTGTAAATTTTATAAACACGCTCTGTCAAAAAATAACAAGGATTAAAAACCGTTAAAAAAATACACGTTAATGATAGTGTAATACTTTCATGGCCGTAGTTCCACTAAATATTAAACCCAGAAAATTAAATTAATTTGAAAGGAGTTGTTTCTTTCATAAAAAATTTATATTTACTAAATATGCAGTACAAAGAATAAATTGGTTCGAGGATTGTGAAATACATAACTTCCATGACTAAAACTAAACAAGAAGCATCTATTAATAATTTTTCGACTTACGAATAATGCAAATTTTCTTAAAATCCAAGTCTTCACTGGTATAGATGGCAATTATGGTCAGAAAGTTTTGCTGCATTTTATTTCGTAGCCTGCTACTCGAAGTTTTGCCAGTAGGAGTGAGGGGTGGCATTAATGTTTGATACGTCAATTGATTTAATGTGGCGTATTGAATCGTCTGTTTTCATAATCCANAGTGAGGGGTGGCATTAATGTTTGATACGTCAATTGATTTAATGTGGCGTATTGAATCGTCTGTTTTCATAATCCATTTCGTCACTGAATATTTAAACATATGAATACTATGTTTAAGTTCATTTGTTTTTAATTTTGTATTAATATATTACTGAGAACACAAAATGTTAAAAATGAAAAANGAGTGAGGGGTGGCATTAATGTTTGATACGTCAATTGATTTAATGTGGCGTATTGAATCGTCTGTTTTCATAATCCACTTCGTCACTGAATATTTAAACATATGAATACTATGTTTAAGTTCATTTGTTTTTAATTTTGTATTAATATATTACTGAGAACACAAAATGTTAAAAATGAAAAATAAATCCATAATATTATCATTTACATATGATATCTCACATGTTCTTACCGATTTAGAAACTTTTTTTTCTAGCACAGTGACTGGCGAAGAAGTCAGAGTAATTATATTTAATTTGGAATATTAATCTTCAAACCACATTTATTCTAGAAATTTTCATACGATGAAGAAACGGCTCCGATGAGCCGACGTTTTGTTAATTATGAGAGAAATTCACAAGATAATTTAAACGTCATTAATAATGTCAGACCACGAACCATTATTATTCTCGTACGCATTGTATGTGATAACACTTTCCTCGGGTAACATAAACTACTTTTAATATTTTATTTTTTTATTTTTATCGAACCAGGCTCGATTCCTGCCAGGATCACTCCCGGATCTTCACATGTGTGAAACGTGCTGGAAAATTCCGTTGGTCAGCGGGTTTTCTCGGGGATCTCTCGCTTCACCCACCCTTGCATTCCGGCGCTGCTCCATTTCCACCTCGCTTCACGCCCGTCGTTGTGAGCTGCCTAAACCTGCCCCCTCCTCTACATGGGAACATACTTTTCGTCTTTTATTTTGCAACCAGCGAACTTTGTTCAGAACAATTAAAAAATATAATCAAAAACGAAATACATACCGATTTAGAATTACCACGAGGCACGATATTCTGATCGTAGTTCGATTATTTAAAGCCGAAAGTATATTCTTTCATTTTTAGTTATTTCTCACCTTCACAACAAAAATAAAACAAACCGTTTTTTTCCCTAACAGCTAAAAGAGGAACACTACAAAAACTAAGATTTTATAGAGATATATGGAATTTTCCCTTCATTCACAGAAATTTCCTTGAAATTATAAGAATGTTAAACAACGATCTGCAAACTGAAGTTCGATTTTGAGTCACATGCCAGTTCTATTATTATTCATGTATTATTTATTATACTACCCTTATAATATATTTCCCTGCAAAAGAAAATAATATTAACTGATGTTGTGTGACGTGGATGCCTTATAACTTTAAAAATAATAGTAATAAAATATGAATTTAAAAATTTCCACCTTACGTATGTTTAACAGTTCAGTATTAAACAGCATGTGTATATTCTAAATATTTTAAAACCGTTATTAATTAATTTGGGCAGTAGAGATTAAAAAAGTTCCTGTAAAGTTTTCGCCTACATTCTTTTGTAAAAATTAAGGAAACAATTTTAACCGCTATTTTTTCGTTATCCTGTTTTACCAAACCCTCCGGCTATAACCCATTCACGATTACTTCCAACTTTTCTGAAACCCTGCTAAAGTTATACTTCGAGACTATACGTCCGCCTCGTGCAAACAAAGCTTAACGGGGTCTATATATTTACACCAAAAGGCTCAACACACCGCATTCGTTGCGCACGCAGTATGGTAACATTTTTCATGAGAACTATTTCTTACTAGGCATTACCAACACCTACTATCTCCCTGCTATAATCATATTAATTATTAATATAATATAACTTATGGATTAAATATAAGTAAAAGTTCATTTTAACCTAACATATGTTATTTTTATGTTAACAGAAGTACATAATGCTTGCAATATATTATACACTAGCTGTGCCCGTGTTTCCGCTCGCACGGACTACAAAATTGTTGTTTAGGTTTTTTTTTAAATAAAGTTGAATTGCACTTATTCTTAATCTTCTATAATCTAATGCATATTATAAAACCCAACGTCTCGGTGAATTAAATGGTAAAAACACTTATTATTATTTCTCTGTTATAGATAGATATATGCTACCGCGGAGTTTTTTTAGGACTTTTTATTTTTCACAATTCTTTACTACGTGATATTGTTCCATATTTAACGGTTTAGACAGCGCATTGCAAGAGAGCGCGCTGGCGGCAAACTTTTTTCCGACTTGATTCACTATTATAGTTTGTAAAGTTTTTGAGAAATTTTCTCGCGATGAAAAGTAGCTTATATCACCTTTCAGCCCTCCAACTATTTCTGCGCAAGAAATTACGTCTATATTTTGCTCGGTTGCGACGTTGCATTGTTATTCCGTTTGTGTACTTTTTCATTTTCCAATAAAAATTTCCCCGAGGGAATGAGATGTTTTCTCGGAATAAAAAGTACCACTTGTCACTTCCCGGCCCTCCAACTA
This sequence comes from Clitarchus hookeri, assembly GCA_002778355.1. Lineage (NCBI taxonomy): Eukaryota > Metazoa > Arthropoda > Insecta > Phasmatodea > Phasmatidae > Clitarchus > Clitarchus hookeri. The sequence continues at coordinate 207,612 of NQII01003811.1, read as the reverse complement.
TCTCTGTGCAAAAAAAAAAAGTCACGTCGATCCGTTGCTCCGTTGCGACGTGAAAGAAGGACAAACAAACACACTTTCGCATTTGCAATATTAGTTAGTATTTAGGAAACAACCAAACACGTTTTATTTTAAAAAGTGTGAAGAAATCGCGAATAGACCTATAATTGGCCACGCTAATTAAAGGGCCATACTCCACAGTGATTCGACTGATCACACACACACACACTGCTGAGAACAAGGATCGTCTGCCCCATCTCGTGTCCTCTTCAACTTCCGAACTTCCATCNTAAATTTCAACTCTCAAAGCTCTTAATTAACAGAGAGCTCTTCATCAATGAATAATTTCTTTTGTCACACTTTATAATGTGTTTTACAACAGTTTGAAGGTCGTCCCGTACTCTTAAAATTAATGATGGCTATTCGCTTCAACGATCACTCGCGTCATCGGAAGATATTTAATGATTATGAAGCAATGAAAAATTTATATCGGTTGTGACATAAATAAACGCTAATCATGCTCGTTGAAGTCTACGGGTTTCTTGAAACCAACATAAAAATAGCTAGAAAAGAAAGTGCAAAATATGCGTTCCTGCCAGCTTTGCGAGGAGATATTTGGCCATCGTGATGTATTTCTCTCAAACTATCTTTTACGCAGGCATTTAGTGAGCTTTGCTGCAGTGCCAGTAGAAGTTATGCTGAAGGAACACCTACGAGCTAAGATCTATTCCAAATGTTATACCAGTAGCTGAATCTGAAACACTAAAAAGACATGTCCTCTATATTTAAGTCGTGCAATTGGCGAGGCCCTTCCTGGTACTGCTTTCTTAAAAGTTGCAATTAAATAGAAGCCAAGAATATCCACGAATTCAATCTGACCGACTTTATCACATACAAGAACTTTACGCTGTCAGAGACCATCTCCGATCGAAGGAATGTCCTTAGTATGGTTTTATGACCGGTGTTTTTTTTCTAAGAATATGACGAATGTTACAGTATATTATATATAATTTGTTTTAACAAGGTATCAGGTTTTAACCTATCCGTATTTTAAGTATGATCTATTCGCGGTATCGTTGCACATTTTGAATGTAACCTTAAAAAATCACCCCATGTATGACATGCTCGGTTATTTCCTAAATGTCATACATCGCAAGCTTTTAATACTTGTATTGGAGTAATAAATACCTAACATTTTATACAATTGAATATAATTATATTTTATCTATAAATAATAATATTTATTATATATTTAATATAAACAGAATAAAGAGACTAAAGGTGTGTTTGCAATGCCTAGTAATAAACTGGTATTATGCAAAATATTATTAATCATAGTGCGCACGAATCCGGTGAGCTTTCTGGTTGGTGTAATTTTCTAGACTTGGTTAAGCTTTGTTTGCACGAGGCGAAGGAATATCCTGGAAGTAGAACTTTAGCAGGGTGTCAGGAAAGATGGAAGTAACCGTGAGTGGAATTATACTTAAAGTAATTCATATAGTATATCATACAGAATCACTTGTTAAAAGAGTTTTATTGTTTACGTCCTTTGTGCCATATATTCCTTTATTTGGTCTGAATTCGTGAATGAGATTGGTGGCACTAAATTAGATTTATTTTATTAAACATGTCGCAAAATATTTTCCTAATATCATATTCGTATTTCTTTTTGCAAGAAAATAACAGGGATGTATAATGTATGATAAAATTTTGTCCATGCTTTGCGAAGCACATGGATTTATGCAAATATGTGTGAAATGGAAAATTATTTTCTAAGACGATGGACTGAAAAGAAATAAACACAATGTAATTTTCGAGGTCAAATTTTAAGCATGTTTTGGTTTAAAGAAAATTTTCGCTGTACAATTATATATTTACATATTTCGTGATCCTAGGAGCAAACAAAGCAGTGTCCTATTCGTTGATGATACACGGTTAAAATAAATTATTGCTTACATCTGCAATGTTTTTAGGGTTTTTCGATGTTCATATGAATGACTGCATCTCGAATGTTCTTTCCGTTAAGATTTGTAAGAAATTACTATCTATGTTTCTGTATAAGTTTCAAAGTGCTCGCAGTATTTTTCGGAACATGCTCTTCTTCACAACCAACATTATGCCTCGCCGTTAAAACATAACTTACAGAAACCGAATTACCGCTTGCATATGGACCAAAATTATTTTCCTCTTACTCTCCTCGCACGCTCACTCAATAAATATGGCTAGGCGTTAGTTGAGTGAAGAGATTTGAGGGGCTCTTAACAACTAGGTGAAAATTGAGGGGCACCGGAATGCAAGGGTGGGGAAAACGGGAGGTCCCTGAGAAAACCCGCTGACCAGCAGCATCGTCTGGCACGATTCCCACTTGCAAAAATTTGGGTGTGGCCCGGGCGTGAGTTGAACCCGGTTCGCCTTGGTGGGAGGCGAGCAGGCTAACCGCTCAATCACCGCGGCTTCGCCTGGGCATTGGAAAAAAATAGAGGATAGAGATAATTTTATGCTCGTGCATGTTTACCAAAACGTACTTCATTAATCACTTGTGCTTTTAAAATCTTATCTGAAAATCAGTGTATCTTTTAAACGTAATTTTGAGGAATATATGTTTTAAGTTTGAGACTATTTTTGCTAAGTATCCAATAAAATATTTTTGAAACGTATTGCTTAAAATAATAGTGTTCTGCACTCATCGTGCATTAATAACGTTTTTATAGATTTTGGAAATTTCTATATCGGAAATTATTTATACCTGAAAGAATTAAAAACGTTTAAATGCAATATTTTGTGTGACGTTTATTTGTAACATGTGTAAATCGTTTTGTTGAATTCGTTGTCCATGATTTAAAAAAATGCAAATAACACTCGCAAATACCGATTTTCGTTATTTTGTAATTTAATAATCATTTTTTTCTTTTAAACACATCTTATAATCCTGATACTGTTCACTTTAGTATGGGCACTTTTAAAATAATAATAATAAAAAAAAGTTTTTTTAAATATTTTCCTTTGCTTTATATCTACGTCCACCATTAAATTTGTATATATTTTAAGGTATTTTATAAAACATCCTGACTATCGGGCGAAGTTACTCACTTCGTTTAATTGTTATTATGTTTTACTTAATTGTACGAAATGTGCGTGATTTCTATAGCACCGTCGGCCCAAGACAATGGGGATTGAAGATACAAACGGACCATAGTTTTTATTCGCCGTTGGCACTTAAACGGAATATCCTCATGGCAACTTGAGCTTCATAGCTCACCTCCCAGGCACAAGCTTACACGCCAAGCCCCAAGTTTCCGTAATTTCAAACAGCAGCCCGACGGACAAGTCGTCGTTGAGGGGACGAAAAAAAAAAGAGTTCTCGTAAATTCCCTCATGAAGTTTCCGCCCATCTGAAGCCGAGAGAATTGGCCAATCAGCGAACATCCAGCTGACCCCCTCCCCCACCCCTATTCTGTTAACTGGCCTCCTTATTTGCATACACTGGACAGATTAATGGCGGAGCTCTGGGGACATGGCCTGCAAGTAACTTTATTAGCCCTTTTCCACTTAGCGCCGGCGGAAAGGGTTGGCCCTCGCCGTAGCATTTCAAACATCCCTTGTCCCTTCTAACCATTGAGCTCCTCGTTCGACTCGCAGTGTCTGTAAATACAGTCCTCGTGGCTTCGCGTGAGCCAACTTTCATCTAGCCGCTATTAATAAGGCGCGCGTTTGATTCGGAACGCTCACAGTGCGAAACAACTTCCTGTGCACGAAACACTCCAATGTTCGTTTCGAAGCGTCATTTGCAGTCGGCGCGTGGGAAAGAGATTGCTCCGTGTGACCCGCTGAGAGCGCGTTTTGAGCTGTTCGTAATAACTTCATCTCGTTTCGAGCTCTTTGATCATAAACTCTCGCCCGCAAGTTCGTTGTGGCCACTAAAGCTACCAGCTGAAGAAATATTATGAAAGCACCTCTTTGTCTGCCACGTGTCCCTTTTGCACGCCCAATGGGAGGGCGTTATCGCGTGCGAGCCAAAACTGGATTGCCCGCCAACTGAAGTGCTAAATATTCCTCTCAATAAGAGCGGCGAAGTGGTGCAATCGTTCCGTTAGTTGTAGGAATGCTTTCACTTTTTTTATGATATTACACCTAAAACAAATCTAACGGAAATGCGAAGTAAAAAAAAACGTTTTTTACTAGCATTAAAAAGGGTAGCTATAATGTGATTATGAAATGTTTATGTTCAGTGGTCAAATTAAAAATACCAGCAAATTCTTTATTTAATTTCGGCAGGAAATAATTTAGATAGTGTAAAGGGCAGCAGGATAAAATTTACTTATCAACCGAAAAAAAAATGTGGTTGCGTTTGAAGTTTTTTCGCTCCTGTATTATAATAAAGTATGAAATGTAGATATTAACACACGCAATGTTGCATGTCTGATGTCTGCTAATCAAACTGTCATTGTTGCATTGCTTTGCTTGGCAATTGCACGAAACGTCAACCTCGAACCACTAATGTAGTCTGGTAGTCGTGGTAAAATTCACAGTAGAAACAAACTCGTAATTTTTCACACCTAGCAAAGGCTTGCACGTATACCATGTTATATCTGGTTTGGTCTACCCTTTTGGGCACTTCACAGTTTTATTAAACTCTCTCACATTTAGTCCCTCTGTATCTGTCCCTAACTCTCTCTTTCTCCCTCTCTCTCCCCCTCTCACCACCCTCTCTCTCCCCTATCTCCCCCATCTCCCTCTCCCCCCTCACCACTCTCTCCCCCTCTCCC
>NQII01003811.1:155293-194940 GCA_002778355.1 Clitarchus hookeri | reverse complement strand
ATGGGGAGAAGGAGCAAACCTCTACACCTTATCGAAACTAAATTTGCTGTCTAAAATTTACGTTTTGTATGCAAGACTTTTCAAAACATTAGATGGTATTCAAGCTTAAGCCAATCTCTGACTTTACTACATGTGGATATTAATATGGACCTATGTACCTCGTCGGAAAAAAATATTGAGTGTTTATTCTGAGAAATGTTGGAGGAGGAAGGGTAGAAAATTTTAGCCTGCTGTATTATTGTGGACTAACCCCATATAGTTCCATACTTTTTTTTTCCGTTTTGTTCCGATGACTGCACGTACAGCCTAAGGGTCTACGAACTGGCGGCTACGATATTTACCTAAATAGGAAATCCCATGTTAAGGAAACGTAGAGTGAAAATGTGAAAAAGTAATAGATTTTCTCAACTTCCAATAAAAATTTCGGAAGAGACAAAAGACACACAAAAAAAATTATGCAGTGAAACTGTCCTGTATAATCTTTTCTACCTCTTATTTGAACACTGTTACACTTTCATTGCTTTCAAGGTTTGCTTAATATATTGTTTGTTTTATTGAATGTATATTTGAATTAACAAAACCGTCACATACAGCAATTTGTAACTAAATTTATTATTTTCGAATAAAAAATATATTTTTTTCTTAATCATGACTTATAGAAACCACAAAATATATACACAATATAAACATATTGTTTATAAGTTGATAAAATAATATTGTCTTCAATAGTACCGTGGAAAAAATTAAAATATTATTTCGTAATCAGCCCCTAAAACCATTTAATTTAAAGCGTACTACGAAAGGAGTAAACCCACAAGGGATTTTCTCGTCTTTTTTTTAGATGGTTCATTGCAACACAAAATAATGCTCTATAGTCACTCGCATTTCCACGTGACGCAATCGTGCAACGAGTTGAGTGACATGCAAGCAGCGCAATATCCACTCTCCACGTACCAACATTGGATTGCTTTTCTGCCAACAGCGCTATTAAAACCGCGCATGATATTGGACGTCACAATATTCTTTAGGTAAGCAAATGCTTTGAGATGCGTGTTCAGTTCATCTGACCTTGTAATAATGCAACTATATTATTTTCAACTTAGTCATAGTAGTTTACTCATTTAGAATTGCAGGCCTATTAGAAATGCAGATGTTAATTCTTGTAGAATTGCAGGCCTATTAGAAATACAGATGTTTATTCATATAGAATTGCAGGCCTATTAGAAATGCAGATGTTAATTCATGTAGAATTGCAGGCCTATTAGAAATTCAGATGTAAACAAATAGGTTCATCACTGGATGTATCAAAAGGAAAAGCAGTTTATTGTATTTAAAAAATAACATTAATGTCTTCGATTCTAAATAATTCAGTATCCTAGAAATCAAGTTGAAACAGAAAAGTAAACGAGTGTCTTTTTCAGGCGAATAAATATCTCATAGAAACACAGGCATTATTTATTACATTATCGAAGACGACACTTCCGTGTTCTCTCTCATGATGGACTGGCCATAATCTTGTTTCGTTAAAACCTGTCAGGTATCTTAGAGAAGTTTAAAATTTCTTTCTTTCGTGTTTCGAGGCTGTAAAATAGATTTATGCATTCTCGTAGATGACGCTGAGAATTTTGATCAGGGAGAGTGGATGTCGTAAACGAAACGTCTGCGAAAGTTAGCCTTTCAGAGAAAAGTTCATGAAAACCGTTAAGTTAGACACTTGTGTTGGAACAAGGTGATTTGAATGATTCTGGTTGATTTGCTGAGAGGACGAGTGAGAGAGTTTACGTGATTTATTTCTTACTGCTGTTAAACAGCGCATGGCCTCTTAAGGCTATCAAATTATTTGGAGAAAGGAAGGTGGAAATGCATAGATTAACACTTTGGAAACTATACAACTCTAATGTGAAGAATTTTCTGACTTTAAAACCAAATTATTTTGGATAAAGTTCAATTTCTTCTTTTAAATTTATCAAAAAATCATAAAAACAGTACCGCACATTTAATCAACAACAATGCCCGCAGATATAAAGAACAGCAATTTTGAGTAGTTGCTTCTATAAACATGACGAACTGTTCAAGTATTTTATATGTGAAAGTGTATTTTAATGGAATACGTTCTCTTCACCACTATGCACGTTAGAATACAGCCGACAATAACCATATTACTGTTCAGTAAGTGTGTTCCGTGTAGTGTGGCCTAATAGGAATGTATAATCACAGCCCAACAGATCTGGTGTTACTGTGTAGATAACTCACTCCTAACTTTTCGTGAACTGACCCTCATTACGTAGAGATCGCTGTGTGTTAAGGAAGTGCTTCACCATTTGCGTAAAACATGGAGGGCAAAACACTTGGGAAAAGAAAACACCGCGATTCTATGTAACTACCGGAATCGAACACGAACACCTCTTAAATACAAATACGACGCACAATGGCATAATGAAACTTGCTCGTCCAAAAAACCGTGTTTGGAATGGTTTAATGTTACATTCATTGCCAAAATTCATATCAACTGCCCAAACGTCGATTAGGACGAAGGTACATTTTTGAGTGGCCAGGCAAGATTATCTTTGGATGGTTAATAATATTTAAATACAGATGTTTAAACAAAGATTTTTGCATGAAAACAGCATTTGTTTGTTATAAATACCAATAATAATTATATTATCTGTTGTCATTTGGTTTTCCATTGAAATTTGTTATAACATACTTTGTAGCAGCAGCTCATTGACTGCGGTAGCAAAACATATGTTATGTCGGTTTAATTATCTACAATACGCATAATTTTTTTTCTTATTTGCAACACTTGTTGCCATAATTTAAAGTTGGTCTTAAAACTAGTACTTGTAATTGTTTATTCTGTATAATATCCTTTTTATTACTTTGTAAGTTATAAGATACATAATATATAGGTTTAATAAGTACATCACGGAGCTCTAGGCAGAACAGCTGAGGAGAACGGAATCTCAAGGAGTACCGCGGACTACGAACCGTTAGAACACGTAATAGATACTCACGAACTAACTAAGTTGTGCTGATGGTTCTGTGCAAAATATCTCTGTTTTGCTCTTTGATTAATACTTGCGAAAGACGTAAGCGATTAAATGAAAAGCTACTTCGGATGGACGCCATTGCAGAGTTAGGTCGTCAAGGGAATCGCTGAAGATAACGTTACAAATATACACGAGAACAAGCCAAAACTGACTGTTTTCAAAATGTATTCAAAGCATAGAAATGATCCCACAGGGAATTCAACTGATTCAGTTTGCCTAATGCCAGTTACAGGAATGTCTCTACTGGCTCGCCAAGAAAACTGTGCGTGTCCTTCTGTTCCGTCTTTGTTGCGCCTTCAGGTTTAGAGCTTTCGTACTTCTCTTCGTCTCAGCGTTCGTGTGTATTTTTGTTGGGTCGTCGAGAGTTTTGTGCGTGTATTTGTATATATTGTTTTGCCTCTGCTGCTCGTTCGTTTGTTACTCGTGCTGTTTTGTTTCGTTTCGTAAGACTCTTGACTGAATTCCTTGTGGAATTAATTTTATGTTCAGAGTATCTGAGTGCGACAGGCGATGTTGGCTTGTTTTCATGTAGGTTTTTTGAACCCTTGCAAGGCACGGGTCTTACTTGTATAAATCTTGTAATCGTATTATATCTAATTGTTTATTTACTGTAGTTGTAAACATTTTCAGATTTCCATATCTTTTCTTTTTTCATTGTACATCAGAAGCAGAAATCTCGTCAATTCGTGTGTTATCATGAGTGAATTACTGAAGGGACGTATTAAAAAATGGAAAGCCTCTTTCACAACTAATGCAACTAAAGAAAATCTTGGTGTTAACAGTTATTCATTGCATTGGTTATATTACAGTATAATTGAGTTGAACGAATCACCTATTAAATCTATTCCACCATTACATAATTAAAATACATTTCAAATAGGCGTATTTTTATTTTTAGTACTAGTGGTTAGGAGTTATGAAAAGGTTCCGCATTGCGCGAATTTCTGAAATGTAAAGTACACAACAGTTATGGAGCTACTTTATAAATTATTAGATTTATTGACAGGATAACTGTATGATTGTAACCGTCATATGCAGAAACAGTTGATAAAGTCTTAAATTCCATTTTAAAATTTGGTAAGTTTTGCAATAATTATGAACATAAATCACAAAATCAATAAATATACCAAAATAATTGCCCTAGACTATATAAAATAATAATATATACAACTGTATGTCATCGAAATTACTATAGACCCTACTGTAAAAAAAAATATTTCTTTTTAACCAAAATATGTACAAGGATTTATATAAGCAGATGAAATACAAATGAAATTACAAAGGTGTTTTATTTTTGTTTTGTTATAATCTTATACAAATACATTTTTACAAATTTTTTAATAATAATTTTTGCGTGCGTACAAATTTTATGGTTTCTATACATTATTATTTAGAAAACGGTTAACAATTTTTTATTTTAAAACTATACGTTGTATGAATTATTACTGTATGATGGTTTTGAAAATTCAAATATTCTTTAAAAAACCCCATTGAAATATATAAAAAACTTCATGTTCAGTTCCTTATTTTATATTTCGTAAATGTATGCTAGCTTAATTAATGTAACAGAAGTGTAGATGTAATAACTTTTACGCTACATTGATAAAATGAACAAATATATTATATATGTAACAACCTTAGTGCTCCTTTGCAAAATTCCTGTCCTTACAGAAGTTTTAATCGCTCCCAGGTGGTAGCAAAGTGGGGAACTCGGGACGAGTTTGTGCAGGTTTCCAGCGGCCGCTCCTCACGTTAGTTCCACGTGGGGAAGCTAGATGGCGAGCTGAAGAAATACGAGCGCCTGTAATCACGCCTGACGGTAAAATACGAGCGAGCGTTTTGCCTTACCTCGGGGAAAGGACTGCTTGTCTCTGACAAAACTACCATTACGCCTTGGTCGAGGAAACTACCCTTTTTCTGTTTTTCTGCAGTCATTATAGGCTGGTTTTCTTTGTGGCTAGGCCTATTTCTGACTAGTGCATTGGATATGATGCACTGATTTTTTTTATAACCGGAATGGGGGGAAAGGAGTTATTTATAACGTGTAAGCTAGGTATGTGAGTGATGCCATTATAAGTAAATAAATTATTTTATTGTGGCCTTCTTTTGTTTAATAAACTTATAATTACTTCTTATTAATTTCGTAAACCATAGTTACTGCTACCAAAAGAACTTACGCATTAATACATACATACGTGCTGTAAAGAAAATGCCAACAGAAATTAATGAATAATGAGAACCATCTGATTAAAAGTTACATATGATCCAGAGGGGAGTAAAGTAAATAATTTCACAAGTTGTAAATAAAATTAAAAATTAATTTTATTTTAAATGATACTAAACGTTACATATTTTGCTGGCATAAAAATCGAATATGAATGACATGATGAAAACTTGTGTAATACAGTTAGGGGCGCTTACAAACAATATTTATTTTATGTTCGTATTTAAATGACAGGACATAAGTCTTTTCGTAAAAACAAAATATGTTATAACTTAGGCATAACTTTGCTATGTTGATAAAACTTTTCTTCTAAGAATTTAAAGTTTATTCTTAAAGTTGAAAGTTCACAATTTGTGGGAAGTTCACAAACTGTGGGTTCAATACAAAGGAAGATGAAGTAGGAATGGCCGGTGGAGAGAAGAAAGCAGAAAACGCTATGGCCGTTCTTCGGTGAACGTGTCGGGAGTCACGAGTATTCCGTCACAGCTACCAGGTTAGAATGCGAAGCTACNCATGGCCGTTCTTCGGTGAACGTGTCGGGAGTCACGAGTATTCCGTCACAGCTACCAGGTTAGAATGCGAAGCTACAGTTTTCTCATACTACAGCTCGATACGGAGGTAACTGCTACTGGTACTCCGATAACTGTGATACTGCGAATGGGACTGGACAGTTCCTAAACTGCGATCGGTGATTCTGCGACCTCTGGAAAGGTCAGTCATGGGTTAATACAAAAAAAAATCACAGTTACTGCGAAACTGGGTCAGGAAATAGTAGAGCAACACTTACACATAACGGAGGTTCAAAACTACACTAATGTAGCATACAAGCAATAAACTACGTTGTTGAACTGCTACAACGTCGTGATGAAAAGTAAAAATGAAATCGACGAAACTACATCTTGATCACAAGTGCAGCCTGGAGTTGCACGCTATCAAGTCAGGTGTTCTGAGCTAGCCAGTGGGATGAAGAATGTGCCGTCGATACGCAGTGAGCACTCGGAAAAGCACGCAGCTAAACTTCGGTGGTTACCGTTAGATGGCACAAGCTTACTCAATCAGCAGCTTTCGACGTCTTTCGCGCCTGGCAACAGTGTAAAAAGGGATGATGCGAGGTGAAAAAATATACACTTGAAGGACACAGCAAAAAAAAATTGCAGCCGGGAAATACGCTGCGTGTTAATATATACATCCTGAACTAAATTGAGTGTGTAGTTTAACTGCCCAGAAATGCATTGACAACTTGGCTGAAGCGTATTTCTTGAAACGGCGTGGTCAGAAAATTNGTGTAGTTTAACTGCCCAGAAATGCATTGACAACTTGGCTGAAGCGTATTTCTTGAAACGGCGTGGTCAGAAAATTGTTTATGTAAAAAGGCTCTGAATAAGTTAAAATGAATTTAATTTCACTGATATAATTATATCTGACGAAAACAATCATATCCACATGAAATGAAATAATATCCCCAACTGAAATTAAACTAATATAATGAATTTGTTCAACATTAAACACAAAAAATAGGGAACGTTATAAAATTTTTTTATAATTGGTACATTATTTCATAATTCTTGCCTAATCACAACCGAAGACCGAAATTTCCTTTTTTTCTTTATTTATTATGAACATTAATAACTACCTTACTTTCAGATATTAGAACATTTCCAATAAATTTTCCTCAGTTGCCACAATATATCTGTGTATTTATCGTATCACTATAAGATGTTGACAGTTTTAAAACTTTTGTGTGTAAAAAAAATTAATTTTTTTTTGTAGCTGTTTTTNCGTATCACTATAAGATGTTGACAGTTTTAAAACTTTTGTGTGTAAAAAAAATTAATTTTTTTTTGTAGCTGTTTTTTAATTTTTGTAAAATATTTTCTGTAGGCACAATAATGTCTAGCTTATTCGTTTAAGACATCTGTCTACTGTCATAATTATCAATTGAATATATTGTCGGCATAATGATTTTTTCGCGCGCGGAAAGTGTTCCAATGACGTCAGATGTACATGATCAATGGATACAAATGGAAACAATCGCCGAAGAAACATCTTCACTCGCCTTGCGGTCGACACAGGCGCTGTATGTTCCGAAGACGCCATTCATTCCAGGGCTGCATAGATAAACGTGTCGGCGGAATTATCCGCCACCTTGGGGCGCACCATGTCGACAAAAGCTTGCCGAGTGATTTGTCACTGTNAAACGTGTCGGCGGAATTATCTGTCACCTTGGGGCGCACCATGTCGACAAAAGCTTGCCGAGTGATTTGTCACTGTTGCGAGCGGAATGGACGTCGTTGGAACTTTTACACCGCCATTATCATAATTCACTTACTTCCTCCGCCTCCAACTTACCGAGCTACAGCGGCGGGCATTAACAAGTNTACACCGCCATTATCATAATTCACTTACTTCCTCCGCCTCCAACTTACCGAGCTACAGCGGCGGGCATTAACAAGTTTTGGTCACGCAAGTGTTTCGAGTTGATAACCGGACGGAGCAGGTTTCAATACTGCTGAGGCATGAATCACAAACAACCCAATATTCAGGATTGATCATAAGAATGTTATGTCGTGTTAAGTATTAAAAAGATTTAGTCTACGACCATGGAGCAGAAACTGGGCCTACACTGAAGGATGAAAATAGTTAATAATGTTATTCCTTAAGAAAGGAAAAATGTACATAAAATAACACAAACGCTATTGTTACAAGACGTCCATGAAGGATGGTAGTATTAATAAAAATAAAAGAAATACATTTGATTTTAACTTTATTCGCAGTGTTTTTTACAGCATTAAACTAACTTATTTCCACTATTACCCTTGTTATTCTCAATGAGGGCAATATTTAATGTCTATCTCAATTCTAATTAAAGTCCTTATCGATGTGCTTATATTAGTTAATGTCGATTCACGCTCATTATTTACACATGTTCAGTCTGGGTCTACTGGCATCGTTCCAAGTGTCTGTCACTCACGCAGCCAGTTCAGTAGTCCCACCCGTCAGTCGCACTCTTCACTGTGCCGATGCTCGCAGTCCGCAGACTTCACTCCCGCTGGTCACTCTCGCCGCCACTAGGCGCTCTGATGGCTCGTCGTCGTCTTCGCTGTCTTCGCACTCCTGGTGCTTAACATTACACAAACCTCCAAATGCTAAACTGTTGGCTTGGGGGGTCCGTCGCGTCTTAAGTAGTCCCGCCAGCCCGATCTAGAAGGTTCCGCGCACTCCGAGTCTCGCTGAGAAGGGCAAAGGCGATGACCAGAACCTTCTTTCCGAGATAACCCCAGATGTTCAATCCGCTGAAGCTCAGGAGAGCACAAGTCCCGCGTTATCACTTTGTCTTTGGCAGGTTGTTTCACTCTCCCGAGCGAGGTGGGGCAAGGGAAGCTATGCAGACCAGCAACAAGTAACAACAGGTAAGGCGAGAAAGTCAAAACTCTGGAGCACGAGATCACCGAAAGAAGTAGTGAGATATCTCATGACACTAACTATAATTGTTCCTCGGAAGAATTCCTGGCACGGTTCACAGGCCTTCTAGTAAATGTCGCACGAAGGAAACACATGGAAGATGATTTGAAGTTGTCAGAAAAAACATCAACATAATGGCAGTTGAAGGTTAAAATTTTGAGGACTGTTCCCGAGTATGGTACCAGCGAAGAAAATATGACAATAACTCGACACTTAAAGGAAATAATCACACCAATATAGTTCGATTGTTTACATAGTTTTAAATCAGCACTTTGACCCACCAACAAACATTTTCGTGGACAAAATACTGCATTTACGCATGACCACTGAAATGAACACAATGCAGTGTTAATCATTGTGTTTGACATCGAGGAAGCTGGCTATTGTCGTCGTTGTGCCTTCCATATTTACATCTGTTCCAGCCACCGTGTCCGTTTGTGTGATCCTCATTGTTCCTTCAGTTTTTTTATATTATTTTTAATATTTAATGCTTTTTATTTGGCTGTTTGGGCAGCAATACGGGTTGTGTTGTATCGTTTTTCTGGTGTCTTCTGGCTTCATTCCTGCTCGGAATTATATGTATGTAACATTTTCGTTGAGTTGAGTCGTATTTTTTTTTCTGACTTAATTCCTGTATGAAATTATATGTTACATGTTTGTGGACAAGTACTAACTCAAGCTAGTCAATTCCTATTTACCTATATTTATTTATTTATTTATTATATGTTTTGATCTAAGTAATTTTTAATCCAAGTTATTTTATATTAGCTAATAAGTTTTCTTAGAATACAACGAATTGTTTGTAATGTAACATGTTAACCATTGTTCAAACACTGAGTGTAAATCATGTTAACGGTTCCACCAGCCTGACTCTTGGACTGCGAGCAGAGTGTTTGAAACCCTGGTTTTATTGACGAAGCTGTTCAACGTGCCTCCTGTAGGTTTACCCACGAAAATACGTCATCAATAAAATTATGGGATCACCGCTGAAAGTCCCGCAGGCATACGCAGCACAACGAGAACACTTCACGTGAGTTCAGAGCCTTGCACATAGTGACGATGTCTCTATTGTAGCGCGTTCCAGTTTAACCCTTATAGCTCCCATGCTTCTCTGCGAAAAAAAAGGAGAAAATCGGTGAAGGCAGACGGGTCTCTTAAGCATAAAAGAACGTTTTATTGGAAGGCTGTGAACTCAGCACAGTGCCTGACAGTGGGCTAGTAACGAACGTTTCATGATACGGTGTAGAGTCTGGTGTTGTGCGGACCTGTAGGTCGTTGGTTAGGGGGGAGGAAGTTACCAACATAACTCCTTTTCCTGTTATGGTGGATAACAGTGACTAGGTTCTAATTGGTCTTTAGTATCTATAAATATGTCTAGATCCCAAATTGTGTCAAGAGTAAGTTTAGAGTTATTAACCCTGTCATTCCCACAGTAACCTGTGGTTTCTGGTGATGTAATTAGGAAATTATTTGATGAGCGCTGTACCTAAACCAGCAAATAACTTGTTTCGTCAGTCACAACCAATAAATCGTGTGGGCTTTGTGTTCGGCGATAACTGATACACACCAGTCATGACGTGGTGCAGAAGCACGGTTTACGTATCAGTTACCCCACAGGAATGATCATTGGGCACTGAGCCTGGCACAGTACAGGACCGGTCAAATGTAACCTTCCCCTGCAACACGCAGACAATTGTCTACATCGGGAATGAAAGAGTTAAACGGGCAAATTCGACCAAATAATTTGTAGTGTAGCATTTTACTGGACGTGACACTGTAGCAGATCCATTGCACTCATCTATCGTAGTTTCAAATTAATCATGTTCGTATAGTTAGAGAAACAGCAGCCTGAAAAAAAATCAGTCATAATGGAGAGCATAAAAATAATATTCCCAATGTACGTGACGTCTTTAAATTGCCGTACATGAGTAGTCTGAGGCGTGTGTTATTTTTGCAGATATGCATTTCTGGCGCACGTTTGCTGGTTCAACCTAAAGAAAAACACCGGAGTCAACGCAGTTCAAGTGCTTGTCTGACGGCCGCCTTAATATCGTGACATTCCATCAGTGGGAAAACTACGGTCAATACCGACCACAAAGTCTTACTCCTGCTGAAAAAAAACACTGTTAGCGTATTTTATCTACGATTTAAAAATCCTGCGTTGTGGGTCCGCTCCGCCACTCCATCTGATCGCCGAGACACTAAATTCTAGAAACGTCTCCCACCGTGAAAATAAACGTTTATGGCCGTCCGATGTGGAGTTGACGTTTTTAGGTGGCCATACTTTCCTGTCGCGGAGCGGATTAGCGGCCCTGTTGGGTTATTTACTTCTTATCCGAGGTTTTACTGCGCTTGCAGCTCTATTTTCGCGCCGTAAAGCCTCGCTTGCCGACCGTCGGCAAGGAAGAAAAACCACTCGACCACCTCGTAGCTAGCGGCGTGCCGTATACATGTTTCAGTGTTGAGATACCCATTTAGTTGTTGAGATACTGTGTTAGAACACGCTGTTCTCGGTAAAGTGAGCTGTGTTGAAAAAAGAACTTGCAGAAAAAAAAACTGCCAACAAGTAAATTTCGCTGGTTTACTTCTAAAACCTCGTAAGTACAGTTTTTCCCCAGTATTCCACTGTGGATGAAATTATATGTATTAATTTTCAAAGCACGTCTCCTGGTGAAAACTTTTCAGTTTACTCGGCATCATGTTGTTATTATTTTAAAGTAACGAATTGTCGTGATTCTTCTCGTCAAGTCCTTCTGATCTCCTGTACCTTCTCCTGAATCTGAGTTACGAGGATTTGGAAGTAAGCCAACGTTATTCGATACATTAAACACTGATATGCAAACTTCCAGTTAATTTGGCAGCGAATTGATAAAGAAATAGTTCTGAACACTTAACTCTTTATTAAGAGTGTTGTGTTTAGATTTACGACCTCGGAAATTAGTGTTCCTTGTTTCGTAGCCATAATTGTATGAATATATATGTCAGTAACGTATACTGCCGAAAAACACACGCCGATAAAAAAGTTTTGTTGAATCAAACTAAGTTTGTTTGGCGTAACCAAATTAATTATTTGTATAGGGGCAGTGAAATATTTTGATGTTGTCACCAGATTATTTTGTTTTGTTTATTGAAACATGTTATTTATCAGATGATTAAAATCATTTTTGTAGCTTACCAATATTTGTTTACTCAAAAAAATATTTTGTTGGGGAAAGTAAATTTTTTTTTTGTCCTATACAAACTATTATTTTGCTGGGTATTTCTCTCAGTGTACGAATGAAATCAGATCGATGGCAATTTTAATTTTAAATTTGGCACAAGGACACAAAATGAAAAAGAAAAGTAGATCTTACGTAGGGCTTTCAAAAGTGCTCAGTTATCTGTGAAAAGCTTATACCACAAATTAATTAAGATCAGTGACCGTTCAAGCAAATATTGATACATCGGATTAGGGAAAGCTCAAATTACAATTGCACATTTTTATTTGAAATCGTCGATATTTTTAGGAAAGAACATTTCTGTATTCCCTGCTTAATTTACACTTTGCCGCGAGTGTGGGATACTTCCACCACTAGCAAAAATTATCATAACCACGGAACTACTGACTGTCATAAACTCGCCGATTAATATAAAATGTTTAGAACAACATAGTTACATAACTATTTCGCTACATACCGCGTAATTAAAAAACAGTAAAAAGAACCACATTTCAGGCGGAACCAATTCATTACTTTTTAGTAATTTTTTTGAAACACCGAGACATGAGACAATTTTTTCTAGTCCAGGTTATCACTTCAAAATGTATTTTTTATTTACGTTAAGTTATATGCATTACGTTGCTGGAATTGCGAACGACATGAAAGCGTACCAAGTCGCGTGAACACTTTTCTACGTGTTATAATCCGTTGAAAAATTACATTTAAATACAGTAGCATATATTAGTACAGGATGATCCGTAACATATATAAATAAAGAATGATTCCTGACGGTAAGGCCTAACTGAAGCATCTGATTACTTGAGTCAGTATGAGTAAAACATGTAATATTAACGGAGCGTAATTCGTATTACGCATAGTGTTATGATGATCCGCAGTTGGCGTGTTTGAACAACTCCTCTAAAAGCTGTTTACCATCTGAAGCACTAACATGCACGTTACCTAACATAACATGTAGTAAGCAAATGCATTGTTGCCACAACATGTGTGTTTTGTAGTCACTGATAGTCGATGTCGTGTTGCTTTCACCGAACATTCGCCCTCCTGTAAATCCCAAAGCTTCGTGATCACAACCAATGTTGACGTATCAGTTTTACTCCTATTGGCGCGTGTAATAACGCTCCTTCTGTTAGGCCATGTCGTCACGAATCATTTTGTACGTAGGCCCAATTACCAACGAAATGAAAACAAATTTAGAGAAGGTCCAATTTTCTGATTAGTTCGGAGCATTAGAAAAATCGCGACAACTTCATAAGGGGAATCGCTGGTAAAAAAAATTCTAAACGCCTCAAAGTTACGTATTGTCATTCCCGGGAAGTAAAGTTATATCTTTATATATTTATATTATTTTATATTATTTTATATACCATTTATATCAATTTTATCTTTAATAGTAGGATAATGTTACACGCGATGAAATCCAAGGTATTAAACGACAGGTACCACTTTATACTTTTCTCCTAAGGAACTTCCACAGGAAGACATTAAAAACGCTACTTCTAAAAACAGTTTTCACAAATTTTGCTTACCTTTTGAGTACGTTTAATAGGATAACAGTAAAGGGGTAGCTGTAGATAATTTTTTTTTTTTTTTTACCTTTCCTCGAAAGATGTCACATTTCAAGAAATTTACTGATATGCTCGTTTGCGCGCAAACACAGATTTGTCAGGCGATATTTCAATACTATTAATGTGGCAAAACCACAAACCACTGAACGCTCAGCATATTCTCAAAACGTCCTTTGGGCTGTTGCAGTTGTGATATTTGAGCGAGGTATAGAAATGAAGCACAACTTTACTTACCAGCGCCACTAACAGAAAACTTTACAAGACCACGTGTGTTTGCTAACGCGTTTTTTCCCATCAGAGAAACCAGGACACGTTCGTGCTTTGTGCCGATGCAGAGGGCCGCCCGTGCAATGTCCCGGGGACGACCAGATTCCAGCGGAAGGCGCAGATACGCCGGCAGAGGGGGTGCGCATTTCTCGCATCGTCGTGTGTGGCGGCCGGAGGCCTGTGTGTGTCGGCGACACCACGCGACCAACGGAGCGATAAGGGCGAACCAGGCACGCGTGTCAGATGCCTCGTCACCTCTGCGCGCGACGCGGCCAACAGCCGTCGGTGTTTCCGTCTGGGGAACGCGCCTGCATTGAATGGCTGCAGAAAAGTTCAGCGCAGTCTCCTATCGTATTCTAGCTTGTATTTCGGTTAAGGGGATCGGACCCTAAAAAAAAATTAAATGTTTTATAATTATAAAAAACATTCTTCAACTCGTTCACATTGTATGTAATGTTATTTTCCTCGAATTAAAAAAAAATTCACTTTGTACTTTTAGAAAACTTTGTTATTATACGCAAAATTCTTCTGTTTTGTTGCAGTCATAAAAACAAATACTAAGTTGTGCAGATGAAAAAATGTACAACATAAACTAATGCCGTGGTGGTAATACTTGATATATATGTAAATAACTTTTAACACATTTTTCAAAATATGTTAAAAATGCAAATGTAATTTTTTGTTTTTAATTTTTTCTAAATATATGTACATAACTATTTTACTTACCTCCGAAATATCGTTCCTAAAATCTCAGATCTCTTTAATATATTATTTCAAATGTGTTTAAATTGAGTACTATTTCGGTTGGCTAACGCATTGGGAATTCTTTAAGCGTTTCCCTTTAAAATCTTGGATTACAAACACGCTGCAGCTTATTTAATTCACCAGAAAGCGCGCTTCTTGAAGGTTTTGGGTGCCAAGAATGCACGTAATGTTGTTTCAAGTAAGAAAATATTGAACTATTCATACTACGCATGTGGAGCGATGCGACGCGATGGGAACACGTTGGACTCGTATCTGTTACGAGGTAGGTTCGACAGCCGGTCGAGCCAAAACGATTTAGGTATATTCAAACTGGTCAAGCCAACTTCATTAAGGTATTCAATGGTTTTCCGAAATCTCTCTCGGCCAACGTTGAGGGGGTTCCCCGCTTCGTAAAGTAAATATGGGGAAGATTAAGCACGCCACATTCACGGTATAAATGTGTGTGTCCTTGCTTTGAACTGATTTTCCTCCATAAAAAAAGTGTCGAAACCCTGTGACTTCGACCAAGATTAGCAAGAATGTTGCCATGTTGGTAATCCACTTGCATTTACCAATTTATCGCGTACTTGGAATGCATATAAATCATGCTAGAAATATTTTACTAAAGCATGGGTTTGTAAAGAGATGTTAATGGAAACAAGCGCCCATGTCAGTGTTCGAACTGTGATTCTCAAAGTAATGTAGGGGTACGCAGAAGAGAAAAGTTATTAACTAATGATTCTAATTAGAAAATTAGTAAATAAAAAAAAAATTTGGACGTGGAAACGCTAAACTAGCGTTCAGTGTTCTCGTCGTGTTGCACCTAACTATGGGACTTTATGCGTTGTCCCTGCCATTTTATTGCTTGAAAGCCTGAAGCAAAATTCAGTGTGGGTGCTTACAATTGTTTCGCATATTTCCAATCAATTTATCACGAGATATAGAAGTGTAAAAAAAGCATTTTTTAGCCTTGTGCGTTGTCTCAAACATTGCATTTATAATGTGCGTGGTGTATTTGGAGAACTATTCGTACCTTGCCTGAAATGTATATTATATTCGTACATCAGTATTATGAAGCCATGTTTGGTGGTTTCGTAAAAAAAAATGGAAAAAAAAAAAACCGGATTTCCAACACCCCACGACGCTATTGAAGCGCCAGGCAGGCGGCGCCTATAAGAGAAGTGTGCAGCTGCACGTTCAAAGTCAAGAAGCGAGGGGGCGATACGGGCGACGCTAACACACTTCCCTAGCGCCTCGTCGCCCCTACGCGCAAGGCGTGCAGTGTTTCCGTCCTGATGCTGTACTGTGCTAATTAGATCTGTAACAGTGAGACTTTACTATACGCGATGGAAGCCCAGATATTTAATCACGCCTATGTATATAGTTGCACTTTTCTCTTACCGCTTAAGTAAACTGCTTATGCACGCTAATGTGATATTTAACCATTTTCACGAACTTTTTTGCTCCGCGAATACACTTAATTTGGTAAAACTAAAAAAAATTATTCATAGATATTTTTTTTTTCTGTCAAATAATTTTATTTCCAGAACATTTATTTACCGAGAGACGCGCATTCGCGCAAAATTTGATTTGACAGAAAATGTTCCAGTACGTACTCTGAAAGTTTGTTCACGGTGAATCGAGCGCTTTTGGATTTGATTTGATTTAATNAAGCCTGCTTGAGATCTGCTTGTATGCACGTTGCGTATTCTTCCACCATATATAAAATTAACACTTACATTCGCCTTGTCGCTTTATCCATGCGTCGTGGTGAAGTTAAACTTGTGAATACATTGCAGAAGCAAAAAATATCACGTATTTGCTAATCATTTAACATGTAAGTATTAACAATACAGAAAACTAAATAAATCCCTNCCGAGGTCCTCGGCTGTGATTGGCCGCGCACAGCGGAAGGCCGTCAGACAAAACCAGAAGTCACATAATTATGCAAAGCGCTACACAATTGACTAGTAATAACACACATAATAAAGCACAATTAACACTGGAGAACATGTAATAGTAAATAAGGCCCTGGCCTGAGCCTTTGGTAAAGAACTATGCAATAATAATGACACGACATAAAGAGATTAGTACTAAAAGAAAGAGAAAGGGACAGACAATCACACTATGGTACCAGACAATACTGGAAGCCTGCTTGAGATCTGCTTGTATGCACGTTGCGTATTCTTCCACCATATATAAAATTAACACTTACATTCGCCTTGTCGCTTTATCCATGCGTCGTGGTGAAGTTAAACTTGTGAATACATTGCAAAAGCAAAAAATATCACGTATTTGCTAATCATTTAACATGTAAGTATTAACAATACAGAAAACTAAATAAATCCCTNAAAGCAAAAAATATCACGTATTTGCTAATCATTTAACATGTAAGTATTAACAATACAGAAAACTAAATAAATCCCTTACTGTATTCGCGTGTGTTTACATAGCAATTTTAATTCAACGTTAGGGCGTGTAATTACTTTCCCATCAGTTGTTGCCAACTTTACTCGGCGCTTTGCTAGTCAAGTCAGCGTGTACCCGTCGAAGCTCGTATGCCACTATAACATTTTCCGTGCACGCTCGGGCAGGAGCTTCCACGCGACCTGCCATCCGAGCCTCCATGCAAGCTGCCATGGAGGGTTCTATGGAATAACGCGACCAACGACACTTGCTCTCGCTGCAGGTAAAGATGAGTGCGTGTTTCATGATTCGCTTCTGCAACTGTGGTTCAGGAGCGATATTCACTCACGACTTCAGCGTTATGCGTTCGTGCACAGAGTTTTGTTGTTATGACTGGAAACTTTACGTTTAAGGCGCCCGTCTACCTGGCGCTTGAACTACGTTACAAAGTGTTCTAAATACACGTTTTTCAACGAAACTATTAAACGTGCATCCAACGTGCTGATCTACGAAAAGAACACACTTCAGACGAGAGCTGTTAAGTACTTTCAAAATATCACGTACGTTAGACACATCAATTCAGAGTTCTCCAAAACCGCTAAAAAAAACGGCCTTTCCAAGGCGCTGTAGCTCAAAATGCACGCATCAGATACATACAAAACTACTATAGGCGCCTGCACTGAACCTTCCTAAAGACTTCCCACTAATAAAATAATATGGCCACCACTGAAAGTCCCATAGGTACACGCAGCACGACGAGAACACTGCACGCCAGTTCAGAGCCTTGCACTTTGCGGCGATGGCGTACTTGATACGAGTGGCAGTGTCGCCCTTATCGCTCCCGCGCTTCTCGGCCTAAACGTGGGAAAAAGTTCCAATTTTTACACAATAGAATCAGTAAATATTTTCGTGGTTTTGTTATTTACTTTTTATTCGCGTGTTATTGTTTTACGCTCTTTTTTTTCAAAATAGAATAAACAAAATTACTCTACCACGCTAGTTTTGATTGGGTAAAATTTCAAACCTTTAGGAAAACTTCAGTCAGACATTTGCACACCACCAATTACGAAAACGTCCGTGAAAACGACCAGCAGTCGGCCAAATCTTCCATGGCAGCATCCATACAAGCGACCATGCAAGCTTGCTAGGAGTCGTCCGAGGAATCTTCCACAGTGGCATGCGCGCTTAAGATATGTGCAAGTCAGGACAGCGAAACATTTCAAAGGTTGATTTTAAGAAGAGGTCGGTTTACCGTGATCGGCCAATAGAAGTCGCACACACGAAATATGCCTTGGTAGAAAGGGCAGTGTATTGGACACAACACTGCGGAAACATAGACCAGGGGGGGGGGGGGGTTGTTGTTGTTTGCCCTTCTCGCACCATGTGAAGCACGTCTCACGCAGGAGCGTGTGACGTCACGTGGCTGTACTATCCAGCTGGCGCGTGAGATGCGAAGCGCTGCGATGGCTGCGGCAAAGAATATAAATCATCTTTTCGGCGCGTCGTATGTAAACGGGGCTGTAATTTTTTTTCCCCCGGGTGAAGTTCCTCTTGCCATTAATCTAAATATTATTTTTTATTTTTTCCACTTCCTGAATTTATTCAACAAGACTGCTGTGCCCATGCTGCGGTATTACGAAATATGAAAAACGTGTTCCCAGTTTTCTACAAATTGACGTCTCTTTAAAAACTCCACTTTATTATTTATTTACTTTTAATATTGTTAAAAGCGCCTGGGCATTATCGGGTTAGGGAAGGTTGGATGTATTCATCAAATAAAAGAACTAGATTAAATTGCCTAATTTATTTACAGAGATACAAAATCATTTACAGTAATTTTTCCCCACAGAGTACAACAACTGGCACCATTACAATACTCTTTGAAGCAAGTGAATACCTACATTACTCAATTTAACTCCTNTTTTTTCCACTTCCTGAATTTATTCAACAAGACTGCTGTGCCCATGCTGCGGTATTACGAAATATGAAAAACGTGTTCCCAGTTTTCTACAAATTGACGTCTCTTTAAAAACTCCACTTTATTATTTATTTACTTTTAATATTGTTAAAAGCGCCTGGGCATTATCGGGTTAGGGAAGGTTGGATGTATTCATCAAATAAAAGAACTAGATTAAATTGCCTAATTTATTTACAGAGNATTATCGGGTTAGGGAAGGTTGGATGTATTCATCAAATAAAAGAACTAGATTAAATTGCCTAATTTATTTACAGAGCTACAAAATCATTTACAGTAATTTTTCCGCACAGAGTACAACAACTGGCACCATTACAATACTCTTTGAAGCAAGTGAATACCTACATTACTCAATTTAACTCCNCCACAGAGTACAACAACTGGCACCATTACAATACTCTTTGAAGCAAGTGAATACCTACATTACTCAATTTAACTCCTTAACATAATACGAACATACTCGTTCACGTCTGACAAGTTGTAGAACAGGTTAAATCGTGACTGGCGCTGTGCAATTAACAGAAGCTAGCTCCAATACAGACAGTGCACTTTCCCTGGCTAATTCCATTGTTAATGCTGACATACTATATTGTTACATTGGACGCCTGAGGGGCGTATCTGAGTTCGTGAGGGATGAAGGTCTAAATAAAAATAAAATAACTAAATCTGATTTCTAATTTATTCACACAGCTGTAATTTACAGCATTAAATTATATGTCTCCACTATTACTCTTTTTATTTAAGAGTGAGTACGATATATTGTGACGGCCTACGCCTAAGTTCACCTCGCCTTGGGTTACTGCTTCTACACGAGGGCCGTGGACATGGCTTATCTTTGGTGCGACGGAACCCGCGCACTACTCCCCACCTCGCTGCTGTTGCCTGCATGAGTGCTGGATGGCAAATAGCGCGTGGCGCGCTAGTGTGCTGCTTCGAAGCCTCACCTGCTGCCCCTTCCCCCTCCCTGCGTGACTCCTTGACAACGTGTCGCCGGTCAGCCATGACGTCACCAGGGGGCATTTCCGCTCCGGGATAGTCGGAATATGTTCCAGAAGACGACGAAAATTTGTATATAAGGCTTGTGTTTTCCCCTGCTCGGGGAGACAGGCCAGGGACTTTATTGGGGAAGGANGACGAAAATTTGTATATAAGGCTTGTGTTTTCCCCTGCTCGGGGAGACAGGCCAGGGACTTTATTGGGGAAGGAACCGCTGATCCTGTATTTTAAAGAGGTTGGGGTGCTTTGAAAATTATAAAAGATATGTAGCCTTTATATTTTAATAATTTTGTATACATATATACATAAATTGAAAAGTCTTTGTCGGGAAACAAAAAGTCGTGGGATTTTAGTAAACCTTTTTATAGATTTCGTAATCCCAAATTGGAAATAATTGATACTTCTGTATTGTGGAGAAAGAGGAAAATATATTTTGTGTACAGATGAAATCTTTGACTGTGTAAACAGAAACATATGACACCATTTGATGACGTACTAACGGGAGGGTCTCTATTCCTTGAAAAACGAACATCTTCCTGAGNCGTACTAACGGGAGGGTCTCTATTCCTTGAAAAACGAACATCTTCCTGAGGAAACAGAGACGAAGACCTAATTGCATGTGTCGGCAGAAACCGTCACATGTAGATAGAAAAGCTGCGCCGCTCTGCTGACGTCAGAGCGGTCAGTTGAAAGAGGTAATCAATTTAGGAATTTTGAAATTTTGGAAAATTACTTGGGGTTGCTACAGTGGTAAAAAGAGTGGACATAATCGTGNATAGAAAAGCTGCGCCGCTCTGTGCATCAAACCAATCTGCAAAATGACTTCTGCAGTAGCCGTTCGTACTACCTGCATTCAAACTTTGGGAAAGGAATCCCTGCAGAAAGCGCTTACCGATGCGGGTGTAACCTACAAGCCAGAGGACGGCACCACCTGTTGCGGGAGCTATTGAGTAAAGGATTATTTGCTGATCAACTAGACGATGATTCAAATGCAATCAGTGTTTTTTAAAATCTGAAATATCTGTCCAATAACCTGAGCGATGGGTTTGAGGTAGTGCGTAGTTTAAATTTTGGACGGGGTAGTAAAATTGCTTGTTCAAATGGCCAGAGTAGTTTCAATTAACATCTGTGAAATAGCAGTATTTTTTGCTGCCATAATGTTTAAAGTACCCGGATCCTTACAGTGTGTGGTAGGGTAAGCTATCAATGACCATATGTCATTTCGCGAAATTTGTCAGGCTATCTTGCGGCATTGCACACCAGCGCATGGACATTTTAGAAAGATTTCAGCGTCATGGAGAATCAATTCAACATTTTGTAAATGAAACGATTAGATAGGTAGAAGTTTTGGGGTTCGCCATGTGTGGAAGGAAATTTTGTAGAAATGATTTTTTTTAATTTGTTGCCTGAAAACAATAAGTTCTTTATATTTGCTACAAAGTCACAAACGTTGCACGAGTTGTTAGCGTTGGCAATTCAAGTAGAATTAACCGTTGGCGATTGTAAGCAGAGAGTGGATAAGGAAGTAACAACTAAAAGGTAGTGACAATTTGGTTTTCGGTCAAACAATCCGACGGCAAAGATGTTTCCATAAAACCCCAAAGGGAGAAGGAAATTCCGTGCAGGTTAATCCGATACAGAAATGTCAAATTTGTTTTCGGGTAAATCACACAACGGAAAACTGTTTCTTTTAAAAGGCAGAAGGTGACAGGAAAGTAGTACCGCCAGGAAACAGGGACCAGTCAGACCTAAAAGAAATGTCCAATGGTCAAAAACCGGTGAAAATGGTTTTTTTTTTCCTTTGCGGTAATCCTGCTCAACTGCAATATAATTATTAATATATTTGAGATGATACTCTTATTGATGTATTTCCTAGTAAAGTTAAGATTAACTGTCCTGTAGTTATACTTGCAGGTAATAGTACCGCTAATGTTATTGGTCGAATTATATTTCTAATGGTTTCAATACAAACTACAAAAGGTATTAATACACTAGGGATAACTGTAGGCACCAGGTGTGTAAATATTATTTCTGTATTTCTTATTCATCAATATAGTATAAATGATAATCATCAAGGTAATGCTAATGTTATTGTTATGTTTATATGTTGCGAGAAAAACCTGCGGGATTAGGTTCAGTTTAGAACACTAATTTGTGTAATAGGAATGGCTTGTAGCATGTTTCATTAACAATAGCGAACTCAACCATGTCCGCATTAGTAGATTCGGGTGCCTCTGCGTCTCTCATAAAACATGAATCTTGTAATGAAATCGTGCGTGATACGC
This sequence comes from Clitarchus hookeri, assembly GCA_002778355.1. Classification (NCBI taxonomy): domain Eukaryota; kingdom Metazoa; phylum Arthropoda; class Insecta; order Phasmatodea; family Phasmatidae; genus Clitarchus; species Clitarchus hookeri. The sequence goes on along the minus strand of NQII01003811.1, from coordinate 172,748 downwards.
CGGTTGGTACCGTAGAATTAAAAAGAGAAGAGTCTGTTGTATTTTCCTTAGCAGACGGAATATTGATAAATTCAAATGTTGTGGCCGTGATAAAAATTTAAATTTAACAGTTTTCATGGAAAGTGCCTTTTCGTGTTTTTGAATATTTATCACGTGACGTCATATTGGGTATTGATTTTTCCGGGCAGCACTCGCGCGTGTATTCACAAAGCAAGAAAAGTGTTGAAATGTAGATTTTTTTTCCCCCCCTGAAACTGTTATAGAGTTACACGTCAAACCTTCCCGATGTCGAAAGATTCAGTAGTTGCAACATTCTGAAGAGATCGTACATGCATTAGACCAGTTAAAAACAGAATATAGTGATGCGCTTACGTCAAAGCTTGTAAATAGATACGTGTTGTTTTGAAATTAAAAGATAGCGAGCCTGTGGCGTGCGTGCCACACAGTGTATCTGCTCCCAAAATGCAAATATTTAAGAAGTTAATCAATGATGTAAAGGAACAGGGAATTGTGGAGAAATCCACCAGTCCGTACGCAAAGCCGCCGTTTTTTGTTACCAAAAAAAAAAACCAGGTTAGTAACGGTTAACATGTGATTACATGAAAATTAATAAAATATTGTATGTCGATTCATAATCGGTTCCAGTATGGAAACTCGTTCCCAACACTTACAAAGAGCTGAATATTTCACCATATTGGATCTGAATTTTGTTTTTCTACAGTTTGAGTTACGTCCGGCAAATGGAGCGCCGTTAAGGTTCTGCACACCTTGGGGATTGTAGGTGTATACAGGGCCTTAATGCATGTATCTGGTGTTGAACTATGTGTTAGCACGGTACTCGTATGAGTTCGTCTTTACGTTCACTGATGACTTCTGCGTGTACGTTAGAGGAATGCGTAAACATTTGCGAAAGGTGTCAGACACTCAAAGGAATCCTAGTCTGACGTTGAACCCAGAAAAAATTAGTTGGGCACAACACGTGCAATATCTAGGGTTTATTATTCCGGTGGTTAATTTATGCACTGATTCTGAGAAAATTCAATATCTTGTTAATTTTCCACAACGCAAAAATTAAGAGGCGTAAAAATGTTTATAGGAATGGTTATCTTTTATAGTAAATCTACTCCAAATTTTTTGACCTTACAGAAACATTAAATCAGTTCAAAAGAAAAAAATTTTCCTTTTGTACGGAACGCGGAACAAGACAACAATTTTAAAAAATTAAAATAAATGTTAGCTTATCCTTCTGTTTTGCATTTGCCAAGTTTTTCTGGAGAAATGTTTATGCACTGTGATGCAAGTTCCGTGGCTATGGGTAGGCGTATTTGAATCAAAAGAAAGACGGTTATTTTGTGCCGATAGCATACGCCAGTAAATTATTATCTCAGGCAGAACGGAAATTTACGATTTGTGAAAGAGTGTTTTAGTTGTATATGGGCCATGCAAAAGTTTCAGATTATTTATATCATGCTCCGTTAATTTTATTTACGTATAACTAGTTTCTCAGCTGGTTGTTAAACTCTTAGAAGACAGCTGGTAGATTGGCACGTCGGCAAGTGCGCCTTGCTCTGTTTAAATTTACAGCGCAGCACATACAGAGGATCGATAATTCTGCAGCGGACGCGCTGTCACGAATGTATTGCGAAGACGAGTTTGAGTAGGTGGAAAATGGGGCCCCTGTGAATAATCAGCTGTCTGATTCAGCTTCTGTCGGTATAAGAGTTTTAGAATTAAATACGATGCAAAAGTTTCCCAGTGCTTGAACTGATGTAAAAGAACACGAAAATTTCTGACACTGAATGTAAACATGTATCGTCTGAAATAAAAAATGGAAATGCTAGTTACGTAGTTTATAAAGGATCAAACTCGTGCATCATATAAAACACTTTTACAAAATAGACAAAAAAATAGAACATTTGTTAACAGGAAGCATTATGTAATATACAATCATGGAAACCTATGGATGGTTTCAAATATGTTTGTCCTGTAGGTCTCCTGTGACGACCAATTTACTCTGTACATTTTATTCCTCTAAGGCATTTTGGAATCTATAAACGGACAAAAAAAAAACCAATCTAGTGATGTTACATTAGGATATGTTAGGTTAGTTAACCTAACAATTTGAAATAGCATTGGTCAGATTCCATTATTGTATCCAAATCTCAATAACCAACATTAGAGACAGAGCAAGTTTATCATAAAAAAGCAGGAGCAGGGAAAAATAGACCTTGCACTTTGATATTATATATTAAAACATGTACTGAAGGAGTCACAAGGTTATCAACAAAGAGAGGTCTATGTTGGGTTATGTAACACTCACTCACTCACTCACTCACTCACTCACTCACTCACTCACTCTACAGTGAATCAATCAGTCCTTATAAAATCTAACAAACGGCAAGAGAGTTTCCTTAGGGAAAACGGCCAACATGCAACGAGGACATTATCAAAAAAGAAGACATTATTATTCAAGCAAGGTGTATTTGCCTGTAGTAAAACACCATCCCGCCATTCACTTGAAGTGATTTCGGGAAACCATTCAAACACTGGAGAATTAGGACTTGTACTTTCGACCATATAAGTACACAAAAAAAGGGTTAAGTCACGTTCGATTGCTCTATCAAATGTTAACTTTAACTAGTCATATTCGTAGGAAACAAAAGCAGTCTATGTAGTCAGGAAAAATGGACGTTGGTGAAGTTTACTTACAGTATGTCCGGCTGTACGACAGTTTTGACAAACTCGCGATATATTGTTAGGAAGGGGAAGCCGACGATGGTTTTGGGCAGTTTGGCCAATAAATCAATACAAGTTAAATCATTGTCGATTTAATAACCTTTTCCAAGAACTAAATCGTGACGAGGAACAGTTCTTTAAATATACGAAAGTGACAGATACCCGACAAATAGAGTATTGGATATTTCATCTCGTCTCCAGAAGGCCTGCAGAACATCTTAACATCTTTGAAATGAGATCTTCTGCGATCAGATAACTGAGAGGATCCTCTCACCATATCTACTAACTTGTGTCTTTTTTTTTTCTTGGCTCTACCATTATTCTGCGGCACAAACGCACTGCTGTAGTTACAACGACTCATTCCAACCTAAGAATCCACAACACGACAAACACAAATCCAAGAGTCAATATCGAAATAACACTCCTCCCTCCCCCCTCTACAAAATAAGCTGTTGTTGTACTCCGATTGGTTATTAAGTCTTGCCTTGCGCGTTTGGCATAATATAGAAATATATTAATTCTAGCCCAGACCGCACACGACCGCGACACGACAGTCGTTAACCAATAGCCTTGAACACGCAGTCATTTTCAAAGCACACGGCGTACTCTACCTGATAATGGGCCTCTCTAGTCGTCATGTGGATCTCGTTGTAAGCATCTGTGTCTATTTTAATTATAAAAAACCATGGAATATTTTAACGTAAATAATATTTTCAGGGCGGAAATGAAGGTCAATATTTTAATGCCCATTAATAAATTTAGTTATTGAAACATTACTGTGGTCTTTGAAAATAGTCAAGTCAGAAACAAATACCTGTAAGAAGCCCAATTTTTTACGATATTTATTCTTTAATAAAACAGTGCTTTAAACTATGGCGAAAATGCTGTACCATTCCTGAAAAGATTGCTGTATTATAAACCTATAATGATCAGAGAACGCACGCAAAGTTTGTTTGTGCTGTTTTTCTTATGCCGCTGTAATACTTCCATATATCCGTATGTGACATTAAAGAATTTACTGAGGATAATCCTTAAGTTCATCGTAAACCCGCCTTCACGGGCGTGCATACTCGAAATCCCGTCACTCGGTGGGTGTTATCACAGGTGTCGAGGGCGTGTACTTCTCCACGTAAGTGGCAGGTGAATATTTCACTCTCTGCGGGACAAGCTCGCTTCGTTTCATTTGCGGGCCAACTTTCACTCACTCTACTTCCCCACCTTTCATCAGTTTTACTTTTTCCTCGGTCCTTTTTCCCGTACGCGTGTTGTCTTCGCCCTAACGACGATTCATATCATCGGGGCCGTCGCTTGCTTCCGCGAGCGCAAGCGACAAACAACCAGCGGCCTGTCACATAAACTGTAGGCTGTAAGTTCATTGTAAACCAAACCATTTTGAAAGCCCCTGCTTAAGATCTTATTGTTTGCACGTGGTTTATTATTTCACTATATGTAAAATTCACATTATCATGGACGTGATTGCTTTATTCACATGTCGGTCAGTTGGTATCGTGTAATTATTGGAAAAGTGTATTTTACACATTTGCTAATTCTTATATTTCCATGAATTAAAAACCCGGAAAGCAGAAGTAATAATTTCAGTAACCACAAATGTTGACCTCATTTTTTTTAAATTTAACTGTACAAGTTTAACTGCTTTCCCTACGTCGTGTCAAACTTTACTGGGCGCAAACCTATCAGTGTGCCCATCAAAATATATGCGAGTGATATCATCCAAAGCTTGATTTCAAAAGTTTTCATTTAATCGTGAACAGCCTAAAATAACAGTAGTAAAAAAAATAAAAAATACCAGTTGACAAATTGCAAGTGTTAATATGCTCTGTTGCATGAATATTTTAGATTTGATAATAATATCAGTACTTGCAATACAAGGAAAGAAGAAAGAAATACAAGTCAGTTGATTAAACGTTGTGAAGTTATAGTAAAATGTTGACGTTATGTTAGTTTTTGATGGCTAAGAGCTTGGATATTTGTGTATATCACGTGTTTATCTCTCTTGCACATGTCTACCATGCCACGCATAAAGGTAGGAAGATGGAAAGCTTAAAGAAATATAAAGATGCTTATATTAGAGAAGAATGAAAAACAAGCACATAATTTTTGATCCGTTCGTCAGAGGGATACAAACCATGTAATAGCATTTTAAAACACCACATTTACTTACTAAGAAACAAATTTCACATTTGAAATATGGCCTTTTTTGGTCCAGTAAAGAAATACAATAATTTACGTTTATATAATATAATTAATAGTTTTAATATGCAACTAGTTCTATTATTTACTCGTAACATTAGTAACTTCCCCCGTAGTGTGAAACTTGTAAAATCGTTACGCAACTCAAATTATACACGTTCCCAGTGAGAATGCTAATACTATTTGCTTGTACTTTATTATGCAACATGCCCACAGGTTGTGGATGCAGGTGCCGTACAACCCCCAGTGGAAGGAAAAGGACTGAGTTTTAAATATGCCCTTCAGTCTGAGCAAGTACCGGGAATGAGAGAATATAACTAACAGGAAGAACCAGAGTAATTAAGTTTACGAAATAAAAATATTTTCCATCTTTTGGAAGTTATTGTTGTAGTGGTTTTCGCTATTTAAGTGACATATTCATTAACACATAATGACCTCATTAAATCGCCTATACCCACCATACGTCTAATGTAAAATACCAAAGGTACAAGGCTTGGTATAGGTATGATCTCTGAACAAACATTCTGCAAACGGCTCCCTGTAGCCTCACATACATCTATAGAAAACAGATTCCTATTGGATCTATTTTTGACCACCGCAGAAAACATAATTGACAGAGCAAGGGATTTTTTTTAATGTTCACGTGATTACTAATGTGTCTCAGCACAATTAAAATTAATAAAAAGCTTTACCGTAACAGCTTATTTAATTTGTGCCATGACATCAGTTTGAAAATTGGTTTAGATGGTGGCATATATCCACCGTCTTTTCTCATTTACAATTCAGCTGATAATTTACGGAATAAAGATAATTATAACATTTGTTAGTGAGATTTCTGTGCAGGAGCAAGAATACGCTTATACTTGATAAAAAAAAATTAAATTTGAATTTCATTAATTACCCTCACAGGACTAGGAACATTTAAACCTTACTTTAACTATAAAAGTTTCGTAATGACTGTTAAGGCACCAAAGGAAATTCCCAAAACTCATATTCTTGTTTGTGGAGATAGTGGCATTTAGATAGTGACCTCCTTCTAATTAATAACCGTGACGGGTGGGGTTAAAGTCCTTGGGTAAATTTTTGCTGTAAATTCTGACCACAATATAGTCAAGAACGAGTTCATTGTTTATACCACGCACATCACTCAATATTAAACTTAGTCGGGTGATGGTGTGAGGAAATAGGGGGTTTATTTAAGCGACGCAACAAAATTTGGTTTTTATTTTAGGTGAATAAAATTAAAGTTTATGGATCTCTCTTTTACACTCTTTTACAGTGGCTTGTTGAATATTTCGAAGGAAACCTTAACTGTGTGATATTTCATGGACGTTTTTACTTTCGCACGTTATGCAGCAACAGTGACTGTCCTAGGTTAATTTCGTATTTGTGTTACGGAATTTTTCTGCATGGATGAAAGTATCTCGTTCATAAATGTGTTTATGAACTAAGAGAATATAATATTTTGGATGCGCAACACTGAGCAATATTCTTAGTTCTGGCCTCCTTCACGAAATCCTTGTCGCTTGAACGGGTAAGTTTTTTAAACACCTCTGGTCCAAAATATCAGAGACGTTTAGTTCGCTTAATATTACAGGTTTCTTTACCTTTAAACTATTAGCGAACGAGTTAACGTAGCAGCCTCTTTGTGAAGTGGCAAGCCGTAAAGACCACTTTCGTAATCACCTCGTCCCGAAGCTGTTTGTCACACCTGACTAGACAGCGGGTTTTACAGCCAAGGTGATATTTAAGGACCCTACCTACCTCGACTCGTGAAACGCCTGGCAGAGCGTTATAAATAACAAACACTCTCTTCCTGCGAATCGTGAATTTAACTGCCAATCGGTAAGAGGGAATTATCCCCACCAACTTAACATTTACGATTATTCCTCCATAACGTAATTTATGGAGTAAATATTTAAAAACCAAGCTCGTCCAGGCTCATGGAACGTGTTAACAGATAGTTTTTTCCCCAACTACAATTCTTTATCTCATGTGATTTGTTTCACATATGTAACCTAAATAAAAGGTTCCCTCTATATTAAATCATTTCTGCCACACGTGGAGAAATACGGATACAATCGAAACCATAAAAAACACTTAAAAAATATGTTAAGTAGCTCTCTATGCTAAGTAAAGCTTTGATTATTTATGTTCGGTCACAAAGTTTAATTACGACGATTTGTAAAAAATAAAAATCCAAGAAGTATGGAATTGCTCCACCTTGAAATGGAGGCTTGAAATATCATGAAGCGACGTTTTAGTAATGGGCAGAGTAATTCCATTTAATATGTGGGTAATGGGTTCAATTCCCGGTGCTGACCCACGGCGCTCGCCTCATGCCTCCAGAGTTACAGCTGGTCACAGCGATCTTGAATGAGGTTATTATAGCGCTCGCCCATGAGCGGCGTGAATCGTTTATCGCTGTTCGAAACAATCCTGGCCTGAAAGATGAGAATGTATTGTTGGCGACTCGTGAAATTTGACGCAGATCATGTATTTAATAATTCAATGAAAGTCGCGGTTTTCAGCTCGGCGAATAGCACGTCACACGACAGAAAGGAATGAAGTTCGGGTTTTAAGGGGAAAAATTATGCACGGAGACCAAAGACCACGGCGCATTTGTTTAAGAGGGTTTCCAAACCCGTATATATATCACATATATAACACATATAGTAGATATGTTTGACTCATGACGTCGGTCGGCCTCGAGCCAACGCCTCCCTTTGCCAATTATGGCTATAGACCATTCACGGTTACAACACACTTTTGGACTCAAACTTATGAAATATTATACCACAGTATTTTCCAAAGTATGGGTTGCGACCCACTGGTGGGTCGCAGACTAAAATTTGGTGGGCGCCGAAAAATATAATGTCCTACATAAACACACGCATGAGTTATAATTGTTATAATTAAGAACCTACACACATGCAATGCAACTGTCAATCAGACAGTACTACGCAGAGTTCGCAGTGAATACAACCCTCATCGCCGCGCCACCACCCCGCGGCCTCCACTCGCGGTCAAAATTATTCTTAAACTAAATTAGTAATATAACACATTGTGTAATGCTGTTTGATTAGGTTTTTTTTTCATTAAAATTGTTTTTTAATACTTCAACTTTTTTTAACTATTTTATTAATCCTACTACCATTCACTTCCTTACGCTACGTAAGAAGTACAATGTGAACGTGATGGAACAGCGAAACGGAACGTTTCTCGCATAAGGCGTGAAAGTTGGTCCTGAACTATGACTTTTTTTTTTTTATCGGTCGCGGTTCACAGAACTCTGGGAATCACTGTTACGCTATGTATGACGCGTTTGGTAATTTCCTCATTACGTCACGTATCACAAGCGTTCTATAATTCTGTTAACACAAACAACATTTTAATTTTGATTAAATCGGCTTTTCACTTTTGTTTTTATCAAGAAAATATAATATTTCATTTTAAATTAAACTACCTTTAGCCCACTACTTTGTCCACGAGGAATATCTGTTTTCGTTAGAATATTTTTTTTTAAGGTAAGTATGTCTTAAAAATAGAACGCGTGTTTCAAAACTGGAAGTGGAATGGAAAGCAAGTCGAAAAATAACAGAATGCTGCTAAGTTTGGATGTGTTATTTGTGATCGGCCGTGTCAACGTGCAAGTTAGTCTTTCATACAATACTCCATTGTAAAAAATTTTCTTTGCTGTTTTAGAAGGTGGCGCCAAAACAACCAGGCTGAGGGGTGAGATTACACGCGAGCACGCCACGTGAAACTGACCGCGGGAGGAACTGACCTGCCTCAAGTCAACTCCTGCGAATTTGAGAGTTTACCCCTGCCACTTATTCATCGTCATTCTGTAATGAAAACACGAACTCAACGCCGACAAAGTTTTAAACTTAATTATTTCTGTATTAGAATATTTTAAGAAATTTCTAGGTAATTTAATGACTTTTCTATGGCTTAATTTTTATGAAACTGTAAAACGTGTGTTTAGTTATTTATTTTTTGCAGTACTTTCACAAAGTTTCCAACTAAAAGGACCATCTAATATTTTATTCCATACAAACTCTGACCTCCTATTTCAACCCTTTGGGGGTTGAATTTCGATACTTCTCTCCTCGCAGGCAATCTATATTTCGTGTTTCTAGGACCAGTGGTTGAGTTTGGGTGCTGATATGTCAGTCAGTTTTTCCTTTTAAACATAAATCCTAACTACTATTATAAATTCGAAAGTGTATTTGTTTGTTTGTCCTTTTTTCACGTCGCAATGGAGCAACGGATTGACGTGATTTTTTACACAGAGATAGCTGGAGGGCCAGGAAGTGACATAGACTCCTTTTTATCCCGAGAAAATGTATCATTCCCTTGAGGAAATTCTTACTGGAAAATGAAAAAGTACACAAACGCAATAACAATGCAACGTCGCAACCAAACAACAGATCGACGCAATTTCTTGCACAGAAATAGCTGGAGGGCTGAAAAGTGATATTGGCTAATTTTTATCGCAAGAAAATGTATCAAAAAAATTTACAAACTATAGTAGTGAATCAAGTTGGAAAAAAGTTTGCCACCAGCGCGCTCTCTTGCAATACGCTGTCTAAATCGTTAAACATCGAGCAATATCATGTAGTAAAGAATTGTGTAGAATGAAAAGACCTAAAAACATCCGCGGTAGTACATATCTATCTATAACAGAGAAATACTAATAAGTGTTGTTACCATTTAATTCACCGAGACGTTGAGTTTTATAATATGTTATACAAGATTAACACTAAGAAAAATTAAACTTTATTTAAAATTTAAAAAAACACCTAAACATTAATTCTTAGTCGACGCGAGCGGAGCCTCGGGCACAGCTAGTATATATGAATAAAGAAAGGAAGAGAACCGGTTTGTTGGTAACGACTAGTAAGAAATAGTTATCATGTAAATTAAATTTGAACTGTGTGCATGTGAATGCGGTGCGTTGTTATTTTGGCGTAATTTTCAGGTCCTAGTTCAGATTTTTTTGCACGAGGCGGAAGAGTAGCATGTGAGTAGATCTTGAGCAGGGCTTCAGAAAATTTGGAATAAATCGAGAACGGACTACCGAGGATACGACGCAAAGACTGCACGTCAGCAGTTCGTAGCTTTGCGCGTAAGCGTTATGTGGCGTCTGGTGCACGTGCCACTTTAGTCCCTATCCGCAGTGTTTCTACGGCTCAATAACGTAGACTGAAAACTAAGGTAGGCTGGTTTTCATATTCTGTGCATGTCCCCAGCTTTGAATAATCCGTTCGACGATAGATACAACTGTGAAAATCGCATGGTCAGCATTGACGAAAGTATTTGTTTACGCTTGAATTTTCAACGGGCCCGCCTTCCGAGGTGGTAACATGCTTTTGGCTAGTTTGAACGTACTCGAGTTGGACTGAAACTAATTTAGTGGAAGTGTACAGATATCTAAAGACAGGTATTTTCGTTAATAGCGTTCTTAGCTCAAATCCTATAGACTGCTTACGATTATTTAAGCATTTGTGAAAAAAAATCTTTGAAGAATGTCACTGCCCTGACTTGCATACGTTTTAACGGAAACACTGGTTGGCAAGCGCCCAGTAAAGTTGGTAACGAAGGAAGGAAATTAGTCCCATGTCTTAATGTTGAATTAAAAGTGTTAGGTAAGCATTTATGAATACTGAAATAATTTTTTTTTGTTTCCGATTTTTAATGCACATAAGTACACGAATCAGGAAATTTGTAAAATATTTACTTTCTAATAATTTTAGAGATTCACTTTACTGAGGCATGAATAATGTTATGAGACACACGGTAATGTTTGTTTTATACACGGTGGAACGATACTCATTGCACACACATTCAGATATTAAGCGAGGCTTTCAAAATTGCTCTGTTTACCGTTAACAGCCTCTATCCACGTTTGTCGTGATGAAGTCCTATGTTGTAACACGGATACTGTTTACTGCGCTGCTCGTATACGCACTCTATTCCATAATCGTTTTCGCTCAACGAAGTCAAACAGCATATTGGCAAACAGGTATTTCAATGCATATAAGACTAGGGAGGGGGGAAGGGGAAACAGGTACGTGAAAAGTGAAAATAACCACTAGTTTTTTTTTTCTCTCGCTCCCACAACAACGTGTTTTGCAGGAATCGCCTGATGTGTATCTCAGACCTCCAAATACTTATGTCATTTTGTTCCAGTTTTCTTTCCCTGTATTTTCACATGCAACGTGCTCTTTCGCCAAAAGTAAAAGTTAAAACTGTATTGCTCTTAATTGTTGAGAGCAATACATCGATCAGTGATACTGTGGAATCATAGGAAAAGTTATTTTGTTCCTGCCACGCCATTATGATGCGAATGAAAGAAAGTAATAACTTTTAGTATGCAACAACGTAAACATTGAGTTTGTTATAAAACGTATATGACGCTCAGAACATTTCCCCCACCACTCTGTATCTGGTTGTTCATTTAGGATGTTCGATGGGACAGTTAACGCATAAAAAAATCATTCTTCATGTTTGGCGTGGTACACTGAAGAGCCAAAAAAACTGATATAGTCGTGCGTATGCAAATAACAGGTATGGAACCAATCAGAGTAACGCGATGCGGTAGGCAGATAGATCGGTTACTGCTGCTACAATGGCAGGTTATCAAGATTTAAGTGAGTTTGAACGTGGTGTTGTAGTCGGCGCACGAGAGATGAGACATAGCATCTCCGAGGTAGCGATAACGTTAGGATGTTCGCGTACGACCATTTCACGAGTGTACCGTGAATATCGGGAATCCGGTAAAAGATCACATCTTTGACATCGCTGCTGCCGGAAAAAGATCGTGAAAGAACGGGACAAACGACTACTGACGAGAATCATTAAACGTGACAGATGTGCAACCCTTTCTCAAATTGGCGCAGATTGGATTCGTGGACTTCCCTGGAGAATTCACAGTGTGAATTGCCTCCTGCATGCCTTCAGACATTAGTAGAGTCCATGCCACGTCGTCTTGCGGCACTTCTGCGTGCTCGGGGGGCCCTACACGATATTAGGCAGGTGTACCAGTTTTTTTGGCTCTTCAGTGTAAATAATTCTATAAGAGAAATTTTCGTAAGTTAAGTCCCGTTGTAACTTAGCATTATGACTACCGTCGAATCGACGGGAACAATGAAGTTTCATCCCGGCCAAGAAGATTACATAGTTCGCTGTCGAACAATCAGGATGGAAGAAATTATCTTGACTACCTCACAACCAACATAGAAAGGGGTGGCGATGTACAGAAGGGTTCCTACGATGAAAATAAAATGTAGCCAGCACGTGTAGAAATGTTAGGCGAAAGCATACAGTAATTCATAGGCTTGCACGTGTAGTAAAGAATAACCTGCCATTTCCACCCTCACTGAAATAAAATATACATAAAATTTTAGCGAGCGAAAATAGTAGGTGCTCGCGCAAAGAGAACGACTATAAAAAAAATCTGGAGTGTTATTCACTAAAGAGGGGAAAAAAAAAAAATTTCAAGTTTACATGTTGGTGTAACTTGCCAAATAAACATCAACGAAAACACATCGCATCACAGCAATGAAACTATAACATTTAAAAAAAAATACAGAATCTCAATTTCCGAATAACAGTCACCAAAACCAGGCAACACGCCATCTTGACTCTGTGGCTGGATAGAAAGTGACGAATAGAAGTTCGTGGAGCACACAGAAGGTAAAAACAAAAGCTGAACGAAAAGCTTAGATTTACGACGCTAGATGTCGCATGCTGTCCAGAAGAGGCGAAATTTGCTGAAGCACACAGTGGTGGGGGGAATATAACCACGTGAACAAAGGATACATTTTTGATGTGAAATCACGCGCCAAGCGGCAGGGACACGTCGAGAAAATGTCCAAGAACTGCAGCTGTAGGGAAGTGAGTGGAAGGGATATATCAGACGGCGACTGAAAGAATTGGCAACGTAGCATTTCACATCCCGCTGATAGAACAACAATCTCATGAATCACGGGTCTGAAGGCAAGACGGTATTAAAAACGTACCTTTCAAATTACAGATCAAAAATGAATCAAAATTAAAGTTACGAGAAAAATACGTAAATGGTAAAATATAGACTAAAAATGATTAAATAAATGAAATACATAAATAACTCATTACAAATACTTTGATAAATTAATTAATAAAATATTTATCATGAAGAGTTATATCATAACACCAGGCAAATATACATTTATTAAAATCACTGATAGTTAAGATATTCCAAGGCCATCAAAATTTCTCACTCAAGGAGATATTTTGTTGCAAGTTTGATCTGTGAACTCGTTTCTCATGGAATTTTCCTGATATTCTCGCATGAAATTTTTCATTCAAAGCCACATACGAAGCCAATCTTGAGTCGTACAAAAGTAGCTTTAACGTGCAGGAATCAGACCAATGTTGCACCACGAGAATGAATATAACAGCACGTAGAGCATAGCCGGAGATCTGTTCTCCTGGGGTACGAAAGCGATCAAGACTGGTCCTTACGAACCAAGAATCAGATACGGGACGATCCAAACGCTGTTATCTCATAGACCACTCAACCTAAGGCAACAAACATATGACGAGAAGAGCAGTTTCGGTAAATTGTTATAAACGAGCTTCTTTAACCCAATATTAACAGGTTTCAGAACTCCCTTCACGAATATGAGATTACTGAGTGACTGCATGAAATATTTTGTGATTTTAATTGGAAATTAAAATGTAATGTAATACAGTATTTTATAAAAAAAAAACACATTTAAAGTAGCTTTCAAATCCTACTAATATTATAAATATGAAAGTCTGTGTGTGTGCGATGGTGCGTGCGCGCGCGCGCGCGCGTGTGTGTGTGTGTGTGTGCGCGCGCGCGCGCGCGCGTATGTTTGTTACCACTCAGCTCAATAACGGCTGAACAGATTTTGATGAAATTTGGTACGTATGTACTTTAGATTCTGGAATAGAACATATGATACTTTTTATCTCGGTAAATTGTACGGTTACTGTGCAATAACAACAAAACCTAATTCTGTATCGGCTGGGAACGTGACAAAAATATTTTTTTCCTTCGGATATCAAAGTATATTAGGCCGCGCAAAGACCTCTGGAATAGTTCAATGATTGCTATCAATCGATAACAACGAGGACCGAATATTTAACGTGCCCTCCGAAGCCCGGAAGCGCTCAGATGTTATGCCACTAGACGGTCACCCATCCAAATGTGTGCCACTGGGAACGTTGCTTAACTTTGGTGATCGATTAAGATTGTTCAGCCAAGCGAAAAAAGTAGTACCTAGGTACACTTATTTCTAAAGCTACAACTTTATGAAACTCACGTTTTGATTTTCATACATCAACGCTGGAAAGCGGAAATGTGGTAACTACGCGATATTTGCACAGATACACTCCAAAACCATTATTACCCTACTTCTTGGCTATCGGGTAGAAAATATTTCCTTCCTTTTGGGTTGTCGTAATCAGTTAAAAACCAAGACCAACATAGTTTAATTTTGTAATTCTGTTTTCACATACATGAATTGTTTTTCCCAATTTATTTATTAGTATATCACTGTAAAACTCAATTGTACCCGAATGAAGAACGGGGCTGTTCGCTTGTTTCCTATAAAATCGTTCAGTGTCTTCTTTCCCATTCTTTCCCTTGCTGTACACTTATTAATGAAAATAATTTATATGACCACAAAATTATGTTAACATGATTGTTCTAGATAATACAATAACATATTATGTACATTTACTTATATAAATAACTTCAGTACTTTTGGAGGAAAGATTCCGTCAATTGCTTCTTATTGACGTGCATTATTCTATGCAGACTTCATGGGCATTTTGATAAAATTTTGAATTTCTGAAATTTCATTAATATGCGGGTGCTGGCTCTAATTAAGTTATCATGGTCCCTGCAGCCGCTGCGATTTTATCATTGGTTGCTGCGACAGAAACATATAAGCGTTATGCTTTACTGGAATTAGAGTAATTATATCGTGCAGACGTTACGACTTGACTACCGGTTCAGCGTTACTGGTAGATAGCGTGACCCAGTCATGGAAACAACACAAACGTAAATTGTGGTCAAGCCAGCCCTATCCCCATATGAACTCACCAATTCATTCAATCCCTACTGTTATCCAATTATGAAAAAACGCGACAAAAATTACACTTCTGTCGAAAAAACTCGTTGTTCGTGATCACTGAAACCACCAGGAAATGGCGATACTGCCTAAATGAAACAACTGGAGGTTTTTGGATAGTCAGAAATTTCCGCGAAATGCAAGGGACAAAATATTACAGCCGCTGAAACATTCGAAAGCAATTATCATCGGTGGGTTTTGCCAGATTTATCCACCACGCGAAATACGGTGTCCCTGGTCGTTCCGTGAGTTGATGCGAAAGGGGAAATTTTGGAAAGTGAGGTGCAGGGTTGGGAACGCTATGCAAATGAGTTACCTTCCAAAACCGCAGAGTTTTAATTGGCGTGAGGAAAGTGGCACTCGCCGCGGCAAGCTTAGCACTGGTATATTACTGTGCTGAAGGAATCAGAGGCAGGAATGAGTGTGTTATGGATTCCGCAGAGCAGACGGAGTGAAGCGGGAATCTGAAATGCGTATATCTGAGCGCGGTTACACTAAAGGTTGAAGTTATTAAAGTGGATGTGTTACTGCAGCCATATTTAAACACATTCAATTAAATGGTGTAAAGTCTATCGGTGGTATCTTCAGACTTTTAAAAAAAAACCTTTGAAAAATAACGTGTTTTTTTTTAAGTTTCATATATATGTCATTTGTCACAAGTGTTTTGTATTTCTGTAAACATCAAAGTAATTTCTTTTGTTTAGTTTATTTTTTTCTTATATTTTATCTATAAATTGTAATAACATTTTTAACTTAAAAAAATAAAACAGGGAGAAAATTGGTGTGTTGGCAATACCAAGTAATAAATAGTTATCATTCTAAACGTTATTAAACTGAGTCCGCACGAATGCAGAGCGTTGTGCCTTTGGTATAATTTCCTAGACTAGGTTTTTTTCTAATGAGGTGGGGGAACATCCTGATAGTTGAACTTAAGCAGTTCTACAAGGGAAAAAGAGAGGAGGAGAAATTCTGTTTATAACAGGGGAAGACATCTGAGATTGAAGCGAGTCAGTTATCGATGCGTTTTTGTTTGTATTAGTACTTCATTTGACGACACTGTTTTCCATAACGTTCATCGTTCTGATTGATTGGTGGTCGTGAAATCTTTCCGCAAGAAGATGGAATATGACCACATTTATGCCAAGCAAATAATCAAATACGCCGACATTTAAAACTTAGTTGTCCACTTCCTTGTACGAGGCATTGGGTCATATGAATAAAGCTGGGCAGGTGCTCTAATGTTGGAAAAACGTAAGCAGTTACTCGGGATTTTTTTATGAATG
This sequence comes from Clitarchus hookeri, assembly GCA_002778355.1. Taxonomy (NCBI): domain Eukaryota; kingdom Metazoa; phylum Arthropoda; class Insecta; order Phasmatodea; family Phasmatidae; genus Clitarchus; species Clitarchus hookeri. The sequence goes on along the minus strand of NQII01003811.1, from coordinate 156,367 downwards.
AAGCAGGACAAGTTCACTAACTTAACTGAGTAACTGCTCACAGTCAATCAGCTCTTTATATTCATACCAAATTGAGAACGTGCTCACGCTGCTAGTATCTCCTCAAGAGAACCTGCTCAAAATTATACATACGACCCTTTGTGTCAACGCCACGTCGATTGTGGACGGAGCTTAAATATGCAAGCATTGTGGTAAAAGTAGACCCTCATGTTGTAATGTAGTTACGAAAGTGAAACATTCAAGTTGGTGGACTGTTTTTTTATTTCATTTATTTTCTGTGTATTTTATGTACACGAGGATAAAAATGAGATCATTAGTAATTGTCATTAGTAATAGTGATAGTCGAGGGAAATTCAACAGTAACACTCAATCTACGCATGAACGAAGTGATCGGGCCCTTGACTATGTTAATGTTACATGTGGCGGAAGGATTCACTCTGGACAGAAAAAGTAGATACAATTTCTGAAAGTGTACTCAAACAGTGGACATCACTATGGCAGGAAATAGCGTTTATTTGTTTACACTGCAACCAGTGAATAATTTCTCTCAAAGAATCTAGATCATCCGTAGGACACCCGAATTTCGTGAAAAGATTTCATGACCTCTTGTATTTAATAACACTTTAGCTCATAACGACTTTCTTAATTAAATGATCTAGGTGATACGCTTCCTAGGTTTATGTCCGCGAATCATAGATGTGCAGCATCGGAGTTAACTAATTCCAATTGGACAGGAAAAGCAAGAACATTTTTTTCTCACGAAGACAGGCTGCCAAAAAAGCAAAGGAAAATTACTGGTATGCCCACAGGGTAATGACATCTAGCATCTGCGGAAATCTTTTCGCGAAATTCTGGTGTCCCTAATCATCAGATTCAATCATGAGTGGCGATAGGTGAACATCAATGTCGAAATATTTTCAAACTTGATGACAAATCCACAATCTTGGTGTATGCTTCGTGAGCTGGTAGCCGCCAGGGACAGAATAAAGTCATGATCGCTTGTTGCGAAGACGCAGGATGACCACTTCTTGTTCTTTGTGAGGTCAAATGGGTATAAGCGTTTGAATGGACGAT